>JAQGCE010000336.1:0-13372 GCA_034699185.1 Eupelops torulosus
TAATCGGGCGAAGAAATCCTTGAATGTGGGGAAATATTCTCTGAAGAATTCAATGCCCAGGGCCATTTTCTGTTCATAAGCTCCAACTACATAATGACTTGCATTCGATAATAGGATTTCAGTGTTGTTGTCGACCCCATAGATAGACCACTGGTAAAGTAATTCTCCCTCACAATTTTCACGACACTTGCCTTCGAGACCGACTCTCACAGGATTTATCTTCTGACCGATAGGGAAATGGGGATAACACAGCGCTTGTGTCTGACACAATACTATAATAGACGGGGGCCTTCTCTTCATCAGAACCATTTGAAGGCCTCCCCATGACGGCTTTCTATCGGTAGGTATTATTTGGACGACTACTTCATAAGTAACCCCAGGTCTTCGAAAAACAGTTGTATTCCAATCGACTTCAGTACCCGTTATATTAATTCTTCCTAAAAATAAAATCAAGTTTATGTCATACTTCTAATTAATTTATGAATTTATGAATTTACCAGGTCCACGTCCAAAACAACCCCCTCCATCGTCATCATCCCATTCTTCATCAATACCTGTTCGGTCATAAATAGGTTCAGAAAAGTTTTGTCTTTCATCTGGCAATAGATTATTAATATATTCATCGGGTAATCGCCTGCAATACCACTTGACTTCAAAATTCTTATTATTCGGATCGTCCGGATCTCTAGAGTACACTCCAGGAGCAAATCGGATTCGTTGACCCCATCCTCGGATAACTCTTGATTGGGCGCCCTCTGCCAACAGCGCAGAGATTGGAGATCTGACTATTTTGACAAAAGTAAACGCCGAAGCATAAAAGGGTAACAATGGGTGCGGATCAGGACTCGTCATATTAATAGAATATTTGAATTTGTATTTGCCATCTGTGAGGAAAAATGGCGGCACATAAAGAAAGCTCTTTCGATATGAATCGAGTGAAGACAAGTCTATTCTTTCAACAACTGTTCCATTTTCTTCGTCTATACGGAATGCGTCCCAAACTCTTGTGACAAATGTGGTTGCATTACAATCAACGATTGTCTTAGAGAACAATTGAACTGGCTTTGACTTCCAAAACTCAATACCTCTCCTCCAATTAGTTTCTCTATTCCTTATACTGACCAAGGGAGGTTTACAATCAATCTCTAATCAAAGAAATCAATTTTTTAAATTTATAATTATTCACAATTGGTGTACAAACCGATTACAGTTACTGTAATTTCTTTGGAAATACTAGAGATTTGATTGGAGGCCATAAACTTAACTCTATAGTCCCGGGGCTTTTCATAATGTCTTGATATTTCCAATCGATCGGTCAAATTAGAAATTAAATTGAATTTAATTTCACCGAATAATTGTTTGCAAATATTATGGACTCCAAAGGCCTCTACTTCTGAACCACTTTCTCCGTAATCAATGATTAAACAAGAATTGGTTCCAATTTTTTCAAATTCAATGTAAAATCTTTTGATTTCTGGTTCAATAGTATCGTTAGACATATCATAGATTTCCAGTCCTTCAATTGGTTCCAAAAGATATATCGGAAGAATAAATGGCTCTGAATTTCGTTGAATATGATTATAGCCATAAAATGTAAAGTTATAGAATCCGGGCTATTATTTGGCAAATAAAACACACATTTTAATATTTTAATTAAGATTTTAATATTAATTTCAAAATAGATTAAAACTTAATAAATGATAAAAACCTCATTTGTTTTAAATAAAGTTGTGTTTAGAGTTGAGTTTTTATAATGATTGCCATTCAGTTCAATAACATAGTGTTCGATATCACCAGTGTTTGAGCCAATCGTGAAATTTAATGGTCTGCCGATAGGAAAGTTATCAGTATTTGAACCAATGCCCGCAACATATCCTCTGTCAGGATTGAAATATTTTGCTTTAACATTGAGTCCACGGATGCGACGCAAGACATCCACCTTTTAAACGATTTATATAAAAATAAAAATAAATCAAATAAATGACTAAATACCTGAAACCTTCTAATAAGTCTCGACACAATATTGGACATATTGACCCTGACATTATATTTTCCAGGTTTTTCATATTCATATTGAATAATATGCTGTCCACTCCAGTCATTGTCAGGCATATTCCAGATCTCTTTCTTGCCATCCCCGAAGTGTATTATAGTCGTGGCGTTTGTGGGCATTATTTTGTCGGTCGGGTAAATAAAAGTGAAGTTAACGCTTCCCGGAAGTAATTGCGGAGAATTTGATACAATTTTCCAATTCTTGTGAATCGGATGCTCAGCAATGAGTTGATGAAGAGTGGCTGACTCACCTTGCAAATTCTCTGCTTTCACTCGAATATTATAAACACCAGGCTGAGTATATTTATGTACTTTATTAAACCTTTGACTCGATTTAATAACTTAAAAATTAATTAAATGACGTTAACTATAATTTGTTTACAAGTTTATCGCTAAACTTACTCGGGATCTGGTCGTTGACTATTGTTCCATCTCCAAAATCCCACATAACTTTAATATTGGATCCCTTATTCAATTGTATGGTAATTTCAACTTTCTGATCAACTGCGGCGTCGGGCGGTGTGACTGTCAGTCGCATCTTTGAAATAGTACTTTGAATATTGATAGAGCTCTCTCTTGTAATATCGGTTTTGGTCCAATCATTTTTCAATAAAAGTTTGATACCGTAGTGACCACTCTCTTCATACTCATGAGGAACAGTCAATAGGAGAGGTTCGCTAACTATTACTCGAATCAAATGCTTAAAATCTTTGACTTCTTTGAAAGTTTCGGAGGAGAATGTGGTCACACTATTGTCTGTTTGTTCTGCTATGAAATCTGTTGGTTCATTTGGGCGGATCTTTCTTTGAGCTAACTGTGCGCCATCACTCCTGACAGCCAACACATCGCCTGCAATCATACGAAAAGAACTGCTAGATTTCAAGTAGAAGTGTCCCTCAGTTATAGTCAGTGAGAATTTTTTGACGATATTGTAATTTGTCTTCTTCTGAGGAAATTTCAAGCAATTGTCAGAACAGCCCTTATTCTGTACACAGAGGGCCGAAGGTTCAAAACATGTGACTGATTGCATCGCGCATTCATTTCCTTCTGGACATAACTTTCTAAGTACCTGTAATTTAATTATTTAACTGAAATTTTTGTCATTTAATTTTTAAAAAGGCTAAACTCACAAAAACTTGCAAATCGCCCGGTGCTACTCCAAATCCTTCAACTGCTTGAATAGCCCCAAAAGTATCTAGTACTCTTTCCGAAAGCGGTATTATAAGTATATCCTCTGGTTTTAATTGAGTTCCGACCAATACATTCGAAGTTTTATGTTGAGGAACATTAACGCCCAGTGCTGTCGTAGGTATGTCTGAAAAAACATTTTCAAGGCAAAGTTGAGAAATCTTTGAAAAAATTTACGGTCTTAACAAAATTACCAGGTAGAGGTATGAAGGACGAGGGGGAGTCATCACCAAAATTGACAGAAAGCTGTAACCGATGTCCACTATTAATAGTGAGGTTACAGAAAGCGGGATCTCCCGGTTCTACAACTTTAGGACACTTGAAGTTAACGTTTTCGTTATGCAGTTCTGCAATAACTCGAATATAAGTAACTTCTGTTATGGTTGGGCGCATCAGATGTTGGGGCTGTCGGGCGAATACAACAACCATATAAAGGCCAGGGACAAAATATTTATGCTTTGCGTTCATTTCATAACCCCAATCAGTTGGGTCAGTGCCATCACCAAAATCCACAGAGAACTCAATTTCTTCGCCACTGGTTATACTTATATCAAAGCCAACCTCTTCATCGATAGTTAATTCTTCACTCTGGGATTTGATGGCCAGACCTACAATTGGTTGAATGACTTTCCCCCTGTAATATCTGACATATTCATCACTTGTATCGCATAAATCATTGGGAACTTTATCAATGGTTTCGATGGCAGTCATGTCCTGTTCGTAAGCGCATAGACAGTGCCGTTTCAGAACTACTCCCGCGAAAGGCATCCATACTTTCGAGCAAAGAGAAGCGCACAGCTCTCCATTCATTTCATTTGACGGGTCATAACCACCAGGAGATTGCCTGAAATAGTCGAAAGACATATACCCGAGGCAATCGCCATCAGATAACATCTGTGCCACAATTATTGGGGTAAGAGTGGAAAAATATATGAGACAACAAAAAATAACTAAACCCTTTGTTTTTTGCATCTTTACTGAAGTCGAGCCAAATGTCGACTGAAGTGACCGTCAATTGAGTGAAACTATTTTAAGTGTTGTTTGCAGTGTTTTCGGTCAATCGTATACTCCATGGAAACTAATATCTCGAATGCATTAACCAAATGACAAAACTTTTTATAACTCTTTATTAGGTTTTTGTGTTAATATTTTGTATATATTTTTTTGTAAATAATTGATTGTTTACTAAATATTAATGAATTCAAATAAAGAATTTGCGTCAAAAACAAATCATTTAATGTTAAATATTTTATTAAAGAAAAACAAATTAATTAAAATTACTTATTAATAAAAATAATATAAATGTCAAACCTTTTGCTTTATTATTGATTCTCAATTCAGAGTATACGCAGATATAAGCTATTAAAATTGTTAAATAAATGAGACTGATCCCTTAATCTAGAAATATCTCAAAGGAATTTATTGTTTGATCGGTCAATAATCTTGTAAAAAAATCCACTCTCTTTCTATCATTTCCTAATGTTTTAAAAATGTATAAATAGATATAAATTATTATATTTTATATAAAATTCCCCCAAATTATTAACCATTTTTAATTTGAACAATTATTTTTGTGCATATTAACAAGATACTTTAAAATGTTTTGTATTCAATTTTTATTTTTTAAAATATAATGTTAGCCCAAATTCTTCAATTCCTGGGTTCTTCACTCAATTATTTAATCTGACACTACATAAGAAAATAATATACATTTATTAAAGAAAAATAATTTTTATATTTAAGTTGAATAACGAAATATCAATTAATAAGTTTTA
The DNA here is from genome assembly GCA_034699185.1 of Eupelops torulosus. Taxonomy (NCBI): domain Eukaryota; kingdom Metazoa; phylum Arthropoda; class Arachnida; order Sarcoptiformes; family Phenopelopidae; genus Eupelops; species Eupelops torulosus. The sequence continues at coordinate 5,016 of JAQGCE010000336.1, forward strand.
AAACTAAATTTTATTCATTTGTAATCACAATTTTATTTGAAGAAGTAAAACATCCGTGTTTAAATTACGCTAATAAAAATAATAATTAATTGCTACCTTGTAGCAATATTATTAAAAAAAAAGTTAGATTTTTGCAACAAACTTGCTACAGTAATTCATTTACTAAAGTGAACTTGATACAATCTGATGTCAAATCCACATTCTTTTTATTAATTAAAAATATATTTAATGCCAATTAATGCCAAATATTTTCTTAAAAAAGAAACATTCAATGAATTCTATAAATTTAAAGACAAATTAGTTTAAAATGCAATCAATTTATTGATCAATATTTAGTCAATCAATTAGATAATCATTGGATCAAAACCACAGATTACATACAATAAATATTTGTGTCACAATGGGTTATCATTAGTAATAGTCTACCAGTTCTACAAATCATTTACAAAATACATTTCTAACAACACTTAAATTTCGTGATTATCTAATCAGATATCTATTCATTTGTAATACTTTATTATCTTATGGTTTGGTTTGACTATTGTTTTAAGATCCAGAGATGGCCAGAGGAAGGGGTTATTTGAAAATAATTTGGTTCAAGAAATTAAGAGTCCGTCCAACTTTAGCAAAATTATTTGTTCATAAATATTGAATTTGCTTGCTATAATTTCGAATTTAAATTTGAATTTCATTTTAACACATATAAGATGAATAGACGATGAGAATAGGGTGGGTAAAAATAATGATTTCTCCAATATTCTATGTCCATGTTTACTTTAACTCAGTTGTGATTTAGTGTATTGCCCCTCCCCTCCCCCTGGGAGATGAGGAGAAATTTGGCATAAATAGTTATATTTTCAAATGATTCTGAATTATCTCTACTGTAAGTCAATTAATTCATTAGTAAAATGGGTTAAAATTGTTGACATTTTAACGTATTTTTAAATTGTATTTAAAGCAATATAATAACAATTAAGAATAGATTTATTTATTTTTGTTGATTACCAAGGTATCTGAACTCAGATACTAAACAAACTCATCTTTTTAAATAGATCATCCATAAAAGAAAAATTAATAAAAGAGAGTAATTTGATATATTTGTCCTAATTCGTTTTTTTCCTACTGAACTTCAATCTTAAATTAAATCTCTAATAATCGGATGATATTATTAATTTTAATTCGATTTGTAACCATGGTCTATTTGAGTTTTTTAATTCAAAGTTAAAGTATTTAGGTCTGCGGCAGACCGTCTGCCTTAAGACTAATAAAACATATCTCTTATATCTAAATACAAGATATAAGTCCTTTAAACTTTTCTCTTCCTAATTTCACATTTTATGCCTGGAAAGTCTGTGTAATTTGACCTTGCACATCAGGCCCATTATGGGAAATATTTTATAAAATTTGATTAAATTAAATGCAAAACAGCTTTAAAATAATTATAATATTAAAATCATTTTTGATTAAATGCTATAATTTATTACAGTTTGAAAAGAGTATTATCTTAATGAAAAAGTTATCAAGAACTAATAAATTGTTAAAAAGTTGTTTTGCCACGTCTTGAAAGTGATTTTAAGGGAAATATAACTCATATGTTGCTCTTATCTCAACATTTATGTCACTCTGGGCTCAGGTTTGAGAAGAAGTAACCCAACTCTCGAATTGGCCGCAAAACTTTTAGCCTCAATCTGTGTTCAAACAAAATAAAAGTGCTTTCAATACAGGACTCATCTCTTGGCTCTTATTATAATTATTGCATAAAATTAACAATTTTTTTAATTCAATTCAATCAATCATTAAATGGTTTGAATTATTATCTTTAAATTATTCAAATTTAATGAATATTTGGTTTAATATGTATTCGACTATAAGTCGATAATAAATTTTAAAAATTACTCGAAAAGACTCAAAGACTTTGACTGATTAGAACTTTTTTTAAATAATAAACTCATTTGATATAGACTTCCAGACTCTTATTAATTAGCTTTTAATCATTAATTTTGAATTAATTTAATAAAAACATTAAATAAATCGCAGAAAATATTTGAATTAATGATAAGACACAATAAACTTTGAGGTAATTTAATTTTTCACAACAAGGAATCGTTTATTGATCAAAACCAACAAAACCACTCCAAACATTTCAACTTGTGTTCCCTTAAATTGGCCAAGGTTTTATTTTCTCTCAAGCCATTAAAATTTAATTTAAATGATTAGATCAAATCTAAATTTATTAATAGTTTTGTGGTCACTCACACCACTCAAACCACTCTTTACTTGTGTATAGTCTTTAGTCATCTCAGAGATAATTTTGAAATTAAATACATAAGTTATTTAACATAAATAAAATACCCGGATTCATTAGAATATAAATATTTAATTCAATAAAATGTAAAAAATTTAAGCAAATATTTTCTTTTAAGAATATTTTTACATAATTGTGAATATTTGTAAATTTATCTAGATAATTAAGCAAAAGTTTGAAAATCTAATTAAGATTTATGCTGAGTAATTAGAAGATTTGGAAAAGAGTTAAGGCAATTAAGAGTTGTGGTCATTTACTATTGATTTATGATCGAAATGAATGATTGCATTGAATTTAGTTTATCTTAAGTAGAGTTGTATTATAGGAGCGTCTGATGTGCTGTGTTTTGATGTAAATTGTGATACTGTTTGGCTGGGCTGAGGTGTTCAGGTCCTTGAAGTGATAGACAAATGTCAAGGCAATCAAAAAGAGGTAAGTTTATTATATTCGGCGCCTCATTGGCGATAAAGCCTGCGGTTGAAGGCATCGAATTAACGCATTTGAATAATAAATGTTAAACATTATGACTGCAAAAGACTGTTTTCAGTTCCTAATAGTTTTTGTTGGCAACACTTGGGAACAGTTAAACACTGATTGGATTGAATGCAATATTTTTATGTTATTCTAAATCCAAATCGTTATAAACTCTGAAATTGAAGGCATCGCACAGTTATAGCAATGGTTGTAATTATCATTTTGATTGTATGATTATATTTACTCGAATCTAGTGATGGCTTTGAACTCGAGTGTGTTTGGCGCCCACCACTGCCTCTATTGAAATAATATTCAAAAGATATTAGCATCGATATACAGGTGACGCGTTTGAAGTACATTCCAGTGAAGGTCAGGTGTACGGCCTTGGATGTACCCTAACTGTTGTTGTGTAACAATTCTCTATTGGTAGATGATGTGCAATGGGTTGTCTCGCTAACCTCACCACTTGGAATTAGGTGGATTCAGCGCCGACAGACCGGCACCAGATATATGACCTCAAAGAACTTTTTCACGTTCAATGTTGTGGATGGGATATGAACTGAGTTGTGAGCACTTGTGAGCAGTAGAATCGGTTTTGTTTACAACAAATATTTTCTTAGCCTCAAGCAATTCAAGCGCCTACTGTTTCCCTATACTAACCAGTGCTTTAAAGTTATGTAATGCCTGTGCATTACTGCACAATATCTGCAGAACTACATTATCCTAAACTAATCCTGTATTAAATGTATTAAAAGTTAAAGAATTTTCATTTTTTCAGAAATGATTCCTCAGTTTTATATAAAGTTTAGATAAAAGTCCTGTTCTTTAATTTTCTGCTTCATATAAATCGTTGGATTGTTTGCAATCATTTCAAACAAATTCAAACTTTTTTCCGTTCAGTTTTTCATTCAAAGCACTCAAGAATTTATCGAAAGACTTAAGACTAACCTGACTCTAAAGCCTTCTGTCGGCGCCAAATAGTGCGGCCCTGGAGGAGTGATTCGGGAAACCCCCTCTATTTTAATTTCAGTCTCAATCCTTCCAGAGTCGTATTCTTATGGAGTGCTTCTACGATTTCGCACTGATTTTGTTTCAATGGTAAAAACTAAGCCATCGGTGACACTAACGCTCTGTTTGTCTATCATTGAAATTTGTGATTCTGATGCTAACCAAACAAGTGTTGGACCAGAACTACAAAAAATGCTATAAATTGTGCGATAATAGTGTGAAAGTGTTTTCTACCAATCCATCCGACACAGCATATCGTTGGGATTATGCCAATTGCTCTCATGTTTTATCAGGTCTGCCAATAAAAATAACTATTTTCTGCTTAACAAATGTTTTAGTCAAATGATTTTAGAGACTTATATTACTTCTTTTGAATTTATCAATCAATCAAAACAAATATTTTACACTCCTTTCGATAGTTTGAGAGGAGTTTAAGCTTTTTTCAACAAATTTTAGCTCAGAATCTGTTCACAGCTTTTTTTTAATTGAGTTATGAATTTCTGTTATTTTTCAAATACTTTCGTCTGGTTTTGTGAAAAGAGTAGAAAATCACTAAAATTCAAAATCAATGTAATAGTCTGAGAAAGGAATTCATGAATTCATAGTGCCATGTTCTTTTACAACTTCATGAATAGCAAATGAAGAAATAAAATAAAATAATTTTGAAAAAATAAAGTGCTTTAATGTTTTGTGCCTTGTTATTATTTATATAATTCACAATTTTAATGTAGATATCAAATATATTATTATAAGAGTATAATACAAAAGATATTATTATTGATTGAATCGTAAGTTTAAATTTAATATAGATTTTCATTTTCAATAAAAGCTTAATTCAGTAATTTGGTGAATAAGTGACCTTTCTTTATTATTAAAAATTGTTTTAATAGTTAATTATAATACAATTAAACTAATTGCTAGTGATGAGTGTGCCGCCCTCCCCAAATGGCAGTACCAGCAGCATTGTTTCCTCAGAAGATTCGTCATCTACTGTTTTCGGATTCCCTGCTGTCCGTCCATCACAGTCACAATATGGACTATTCACACAACCGTCTGCCTCAGCCTCGCCTTCCTTTGGTTCGAGTGCTAATAAACAGATCAAAGTTTGCAGAGTTTGTGGCGATCGGGCGAAGAGCTATCACGTGAGTCAATCAATAATTAAATATTAAATTTAATGGCGAATCAATTGGTTATAAGTTTGGGGGCATATCGTGCGACAGTTGCAAAGCATTCTTCCGACGAAGTGTTCAGAACGAGGCTTATCGTAACTTTCATTGTCCGTATGAAAGGCATTGCGATATTACTATCAATTCTCGAAAATCGTGTCAATACTGCAGGTCTTTCCCACTGAAAATATTTTGCAATTAATTTAGTTTTGAATCAATGTTTGAAATTATTTATTAGATTTAATAAATGTCTTTCAATTGGAATGGAAAAGAGTTGGGTTATGACTGAAGAGGAACGGATGCAAATGCTTAAGAATAGAATTGAAAAGAGAAAACAAGAAGAGGAGGTGTGTGTCAAGACGTCAGTCAAACCAAATGAGTTTTATGCGGATAAATATGAGGTAGACTTGAGTCAAATCAATCTATTTCTCTGTGAAGAAGAGGTAAATATAAAAAAGTTGAATAAACTTTATTCAAACAATTACTGCGTTCACTGTTAGGTCAAACTGATTGAAAACTTAGTAAATTTGCAGCTCAAGTGTTGGCACGAAATCTCATTCGGCCTACAAAGTGATAGTCAGCCCAATCGGACTGATATTCTCAATATATTTTTCACTGCTATACAACAGTTCACTTTATTTGCACAACGATTTCAGTCTTTCACTTGTATTTCAAATCACGACAAACAAATACTTTTGAGGGATGGCGTACTTGAACTCTGTTTTCTAAGGGGAGCCTTCAATTATGATATGAAAGGCAAATACTGGAGATATGACGACAGACCCGATGCTGTTATATATTCAGATCATTTGGAAATTATGGTAACTAAGGATCTATTGGAAAAACACATGCATTTCATCAAAACAATTAAGAGATTAAGATTGGATGAACCGACCTATACTTTATTGTCGTTAATAGTTCTCTTGTCCTCTGACAGAGAGACCCTCATTGACAGTCAATTAGTTCAAAGGGAACAGGAAAGGTATCTTATATTACTCAAAAAATATATGAATTGGAGATACGGGACGAGAATGTCTTCACTACTGTACCCAAAATTATTGCTGAAATTAACTGATTTACGAGAATTGGCGGAAACTCATACCGATTACCACTTATCGCTTTGTAGACAAGAACTCAATCAAATCAGACAAAAACTATCGACACTCAACATTAGAGGTGATGCCCCTGAAATGGACTCATCAATCCCTTTATGCGATACCAGTTCTGTGACTAATTCAATCCAATGGACTATAAAAGAGTGTATTAGAGATAAGAGCTTCGCTAACAGTCTATACGCAGATGAAGAGCTTTCAACATCTAGTGAAGGGTCTGAAAAGTTGTCCTCAGATTGACATTTATTTAGTGATAAATTGATGGATACATCTGATTATAACATTTGTATCCCTATTTTATTTGACATCCGGTGAAATATACCTGTGTTTGAAGAGATCTCATCTCAGTTTCGATGCTGTGATTTATTTTTAATGATTTTTCAATTTTATAAAATATTTGGCAAATGTTTTCATTTTTATAATTACTATTAAATGACTTTTATTTAGTTTAATATAAAGTTTAGAACAAATGTTGAAACCTTTAAAAGTGTCAAAATTTTATTACTTTTAAATATATTTGAGAACATCCTATATATGGATATTTCCAAAATTGGGTTAAATTTGTCACTTTTTAAGCTCCAATTAAATCTAAATGCTCTTAATCAACATAAAAGATAACCAATCGAAGACTTGCTTCTAATAGCCTAGATCCTCTGTATTGTAGTTACTCCCTCTGATGATCTTAACTATTAATATCTTTCTATTTAAAATAAATATCCAGGTATATCTTATTTCTTCGATTTTAGGTTAACCTCTCTATCAATTGGTTTTCATATTTATATTTTTGTTTTCACTCAAACGAAGAAACAAAAAGGAATTCCAATGCTTTTCACATCTCTTTTCCTCTAACTTTTCGATATAATTTGAATTATAATTAAAGGCTTACCTTGCACAACTGCTATAATCTTCGCTTATAGATTTTGAAGATTTGAGTATTTGGTCAATTAGTTGTCAATTTTAGTTTTAAGAAAGTAGCAAAAAGAGTTGAACTTTGTCATTTTTTAACTTTTGAAATACACATTTAAAATTAAGCTCATAATAAATATTGAAAAATATTGCCACAAATTAAAACTATTCTGAGACTATTTCCTTAAAATTATAATCAGGTTAACTAGCTAAAAAATTTAAGTCATTTTCATTTTTCAAGAAAAATATTTATGCCGTCAAAGGACCTTGCGGGATAACAATGGAAAGGTGGATCCTTATAGCTAGGATAATTATAGCTCAATCTTTCAACACCAAAAAATTATTAAAATATTACGCCATCTTGAAAAATATTTTTTAATTTTTCATTTTTTAATAATTTTTTGATGTTGAAAGATTAAGCTATAAGTATGTAATTTAATTAAACAAATTTCATATTTTTATATTAAGCCGTTTTGGAGTTATAGACAATCGAATTTTAAAAATTTACAACTTTAAATCGATCTGGCCACTTTAGGGGTTGACTTAGGAAAATAATTTTTGGATATTTGTGAACCTTTTTTTATTTAGAATCGACTCACGTTGTGATACTTTCGAATTTTTGAAGGATCCACCTTTCCATTGTTATCCCGCAAGGTCCTTTGTTTTCCGTTTGTATTCATTTAAATTGTTTCGAAATTATTTGAAATTCAAATAACTTTAAAAAATGTTTAGATATTTCGTGAAATTATTAATTGTTTAATGAAATAAATATTATTCACTGAAATTTCTTCAACTTTGGATTCAGTATTCAATTAAACATTTGATATGATTTTAAACTTTAATAATTTTGCGATACTTTTAATAAATTATATTTCAATTAATAAATATTTTAATATTTTATTGAATGTAATGAGAATTAAGAGAAAATAAAACAAAATCTTTATATTTAAACAAATATTTGTGAATTTTTTTTCTGTTTTTAAAACGACTGGAAATGACATTAGTCTTGATTTCTGGTTCTACCGTTGTCAGTGGCCGGTGCGTTGTTAGTGGTGTCCAACGAAATAATACGCAAAGTCTGGTCAGAAATGAGAACTACCGCTGCCTTGTTGTCTGATCCACAATAATGAGAACAAGAAAATATGGTCAGACACTTTTCATCGAAATGGAATCTAAACCCAGAGTGCGGCACTTCGTGAGCGCGGATTAGAAATGACAGTCCATTGATGTTTAAGAAATTTTGACAACCCATCTCATTGAAATAAGAGGCTGTACCGCGCCTAAGATTGTCGACAAAACCACGGTATTGATCCTCTCTCATCCTCAAGAGTTCGATAGTCTGTCTGAACTCTTTCATGTGAACCGGGTCATTCCAAATCAGCTCCC
>JAQGCE010000337.1:0-13369 GCA_034699185.1 Eupelops torulosus
AAAAATTAAGTGATTGTAGTTTATAACACTTCGCTGGCAATTATTGAACATTTTATTAATCTATTTGTGCAATAATTGTATACAAAATGATTAAAATTTTATATAATTTTATGTAACAAAAGGCAAATAAAATTTATTTATTCAAAATGAAGTTAAAATTATTTATAATTGAATTGAATTTAAATACAATTTTTTACATAATATGTGATAATCTCAGAGTTTCAGGAATTGGATTCTAAACGAAAAATTTATTTCATAATTAAACTCATGATTAGTAATGCGTTTCTTTAATTGAATTATACGGAGATTACGATTACAAAAACGCCATTCAATGCAACCAAAACTATAATCTTTGCTGTCTTCGAGGTTGCCATCGATGAACCTAATTATTAGCCGAACAATAATACAAACGATTTTAATTATGAAAGCTATAGAAAACTTGTGTATAACTTATGCAGAATAAGGCTAAGGATCTTTGAAAAAATAAAAGAAAATAATTTTATGACTTTTAAATACAAAATGAATATTATTTGAAAGAAAAAGAAAACTTTTGGCTTCGTTTCAGTGGTCCGTTAATTAACATTAAATATATGAATGCTTTTTTAGATTTACTCGTATTATATACTTATTATTCAAACGGTAATAAATTTTAATTAAAGATTTTTTGAGAATAATTTGATGGATAACTTACCCGAGGAACGCTAGTTTCAGTGGATCTAACGTTTGGCACTGAGTCAACACTTCTTCGAGGACTCAATGATCTCCGAAAAGGATTTCTATACATAACGAATAGTGAAGTGCCTAAAAACAAATTTTATGGAAACTTTTTTCAAATGTTCTCAATTAGAATAAAATTAAATGATTTGAATACCGGCCAAAAGCATAACAGAAACCATTGATCCGATAACAATGCCTGCGATAGCGGCTCCACTCAGTCCAGGTTTACTTTCTTGAGAAGAACTACGAGAAGTAGTGGAAAAGGGCTTTTGAGTGCTGTATTTCTTTCGCGCTCTTCTCGAATAATAATCTGAAGCAGAAACGGTTGATCTGAGATGAGGAGGTGTGGGTGCTAGTTTCGCTTCTTCAGGGGTAAACATTGTAGTTATGGGTTCCATTGTATTTCTTTGACTTGTAAATGATTGCATTGGACTCATAGTTATATCATTAAACTGTGCCGTCACAGCCGTATTGATTGGTTGACTTTTAACTGTAGAGCTGTCGGTCTCTGAAAAAGCGCTCTTTAAATAAGGAGTTTGAGTGATAAAAGGGTCGGCCGTAATAGGCCTTGTGATTGGTGTCGAGGGCTTCCAAACTGGACTAAGAATTGGTGTTGTTGTCGGAGGTCTGAATGGATTGTTCTCCACATCATAAAGCATTTCTGTGACCTGAGTGACGGCCCCGTCAGGTGCTTTGACGCTATAACTGGTCACTTCAATAGGCATGTCGATGGGTTGTTTAATCGATTCGATATCATTAGTTTGCGATCCATTTTCCTGTAAATCTTTTGCTTTGTTTTCACTTTTTCTGACCGTTTTGTCGGTTGTATTGGAATTTTGTGGATTACTTTCCTCTTCATTAAAGACTTTCTTTGGTTTTGGTGACAATTTTTCATTGACTGAATTGGGAATTTTCTTTTGGTAATTTCCTCGACCGTCGATTACATTATATCTTCGGGGCTGTGGCTGAGGACCTATGCTTTGACTGTATTTGATTTCCTTCTGTTGAGAAAAATCGTTTTCTTCAACCGGTCGCTGAGTTTTCAATCGTTTTCTGTATCTATAGTTCATATGCCGTACTTTCATCAAAGTTGGTTCCCGAGGGGGTATATATCCGCTAAATTCTTGTGTATTACCAAAATCAAAATCATTTTTTCCTTGGTAATTCCCTTGGTAATGCCTTTCTTGTGGCTCAGCATAATTCATGGCAGGAATTGGACTAATTGATGGAATCTGATAAAAAAGTTGTTGATTCATATGATGACCATTCATTGGTTGCATCTGAGCTGATGATTGTGATGCCATATGGGATAAGCCTCGTTCATATGGACCTTGGTATCGCATATAATGGTCTTCGAAAAGATGCAACGGAGGTGGAGGGGGCGGAGGAGGTGGTGCGAATGGCCAGCAAGCGATTACACTTATTGATAGCAAACCGATTATTAAAACACAAATTGATTTCCATTTCATTTTGATTTACAAATTATATTCCGATTTAAACATCTTTTGAAAATAAGTCAAATATTTATAGTTTTTATCAGTTTTTAAAAGAAATAAAGAGAACACAAATTCTTTACAAAACCTTTCACTTCAAGATTTTTACGTTAATAAAAGTTTTTAAAAACTTATAAGAATATTAAAAGTTATGTTTTGCTGTTGTGTTTGAGTTACTCTCAAAAACTAATTTAAAAAACAAGACTGACTTAATAACCCTAAAGTCAAGCCAACTATCACTATATGACTGATCTCTTGATTCAGGTAATACCAGAACTGGAGTTAAAAGTTTTTGGTGTAAAGTTTGTCAACCATATCATCCATAATAAAAATTAAAGAAAAATAAAACACAGAATAATAGCGTCGATAACACAAAAAAGAAATACTTTTTCATAAGAAAAAAGAGAATTAAAATAATGTGAATTTGAGCTCAGTTTGGAAAGACTTGAATTAAAAGTTTCTATTAGTACAACAGTTGTATTAGTAAAACATATGCAATAGAATTGTTAATCTCTAACGAAATATCATTTATTACGCTTTGCTGAAGAAATTCCTTATTTCCTTAGATTTGTTGTCTACTATTTGGACCTAAATTTCTCCCATTAATTATTAGTTCGATATATTAGACGTCAATTCATGTTAATAACCGATGCATAACATAATGAAAGAACAAAATTATTATTTAAATGAGAGATATTTTGCATAAAAAATCTATTCAACTGAACTCAAATATTAGGCCTAAATCTAATTGTGTACTAATTAAGTGGAAAAACGTTTTGTTTTTCTAATAATTTACAGACTTTTGAAGTTTGATTGACCTTTAAATTCAATAAAAGAAATCATTAAAGAAAGTTCAGCGAAGAGAAAATATTAAGAAATTCAATGACACTCTCATTGAAAGACAATGCATGAGAATTGGGTTTTATTCTCATTTAATTTTCAAAGAGATATATGAGAATAGTTTTGTGTGAAAATAGTTTTTCATTTCTAAATATATAATTAATTGTTAGATATAACGAAATTTTCTGGTCTGGTGTTTGTCTCTCAGGTGGTGTATCACTAAATGGCCAGCACTCGATTTAATTGACTTCAAATAATCTTTTAAGGTTAAAATTATTTATTCAAATAAATTTTTCGAGTGAATTAATTTAACAATCAATTAATAGGAAGTGAAAACAGTTTTAAATATTTATTGTTTAGAGTTTATTCAAATTATTCACTTTTGCGTTCAATTATAATATTTTTGAACAAAGAATTTAACAAACAGTTAAACAATTTGTAAACAACAGTAAATCAATCAAAGCGTAAACCATAAAACGACAGATCTTTTGGTTAACAAAATAAATGCATCAGAAATTCAGTATCTGTCACTTATCTGCCAGTCTAAGATGTGCTTGCTTTTTCACATCTTTTCAAACATAGAAAAATACATTTTGAGTCAAAAGTTTTGACAAGAACACATATAATTAAAAGTCACAAAATTCTAAAATATTCTAAAATATAAACAAAATATGGACTATCAGCAAGATAATTAAATTATTATTTATATCTTGTTTATTATTGAAGCAGATTTCAAAATTGCATTTATCTTTATATAATATTTGAGACCTACTTTCCACTATGATAACCAAGAGCAAATTCTTATTTAGACAGAATTTTCCATTTAATAGATGTCTAAATTGTTAAGGTTTGTGAGAAATGATAGTAACAAGTTAAAGTCCGTTTAGTCAAATAATAAATTGCATTAAATTCTATATATCGTGTCGTTTATTAATATTAATAATTCTTAGAAAACATTTTTTCTACAGAAATTGAATATTGTGCAAGTTTAAATTAAATTAAAACAAAAAAATACTTTAAAGATTTAATTTAGTTGAATAAAAACGATTGAACTCACAAACAGGTCTATTATGTAATAGTATTTTCTCATAAAATGAATTTTATTTAAATGTCACTCACTTTTACTCCAAATAAAATAGAATTCAATTAAAATTATTTTTGAAATTTTCACTTAAATTAATTTTATTGAAATCAAGTTAATTAAAAATTGACTTAATTTAAAATTAAAAGTTAAATAAATAAATTTTTTTCGTTCACATAATCAACAAATGTTTTCATACATTTTTCAAGTCTTTTCGCTACTACTTAAGCGTTAGGTTTAATAAGAATCCACTAAATTCTTAGAATTATATAATAAAGATTAAATAGAGCAAACAACCACTTTTTGTTTTGAATTATTTAACCATCTTTTTTATAATTTGCTGATAATTTTGATAAATCTGATGTGAATTTCAATCAAAAATTTAGTTCAAAAGAAATATTAAAATCCTTTAAAGCTCTGGTATAACCATTATTAATGTCTGAAGTCTGACCATTAACCAGCACAACCTTAATTTAGCCATATCAAAATTTGTAATTTGTGTTATCACTTTTGTAATTATTATATTCCATAAGTTTAAAGTTTAAAAAATGAACTTGAACTTTTTTCATTTACACATTTGGATGTATCTATGAATTAAAGGGAAGAACACGTTCTTCACTGATGTTTATCAAAATTGTTCATTAATTGGAAAATGTATTACATTATTAATAAACCAATTTATAAAAACTTGTGACTATAGATAAGTAAAGATAAACATAAAATTCTGAAATGAATTTGGGTTTAGGGCAGTGATGCACAGCAGTGATGCAGAAGGTTCCGGATCTTAGGAAAGGGGATAAATTTCCAAAAACTTCAAAATTTAGAGGGGTATTTTTAGTTCATTTTTAGTACTAAATATGGTAAAAATTTGCCGCCTCCCTTCCCGCGGCACCAAAATTTTCCGAGGGAGTTTACCAGCGCTCGACTTTAGGTTTTTTTGGAAATCCTCCTTGTGCATGCCTGGTTACAAGTGACTTTAACCGTAAAAACGATTATTTTTGAAATGTTATCACTTTTGCGACACATGTCTTGCATTTGAAGTCTTGGTTATGCACTTAAACATAAACTTCAATTTAATTGTTTACATAAAAACTTGAATTTCATCCAATTATTCTAAGCTTTTCTTTAAGTTTACTTTAAAAAGTGATCCTTTTTTCCAAAAATATAACTTTTTAAAAAATAATTTCTTTTCAAATAATTTAATAGTCATATATTTTTGATTTATCATGTTAGTTCAAATTCTAAACTAAATTCGAGATTCTTGCGAAATGCATTCATTCGGAAAAAGGTTAATTTACAAAATAATAAGTTTAAATAGTTTTCTTTAAATTTTATAATGAATTCAATAAAGTACTCAAAAGAAAGGACCACTTCTTTTGTGAAATGCGAGTCATTACCGATTGGTTACAACTATAACAATGAGATTATCAACAAAAGCAACAAATATTCGTTGACTTTTGACAGATATTCTCTACAGAATGTCAATCCTATAATAGAAACGAATTGCGAAGAAAACAGAGTAACTTTCAATTCATTAAATCTAAATCAGAAATTGATTTTGATTTTGTTGGCTTATGGCAACTTCTGGGTCGCCGCTTGTGTCAGTCTTCAGGCACCCTTTTTCCCAAAAGAAGCACAAACTAAAGGTATAATTTGCATCAAATTTGGACATTTGTTATATCAAAATTATTGAAATTCAGGGGCGACTCCAACACAATATGGATTAGTGTTTGGAGTCTATGAATTAATGATTGCAATCACTTCTCCTATGTTTGGAAAACTTGTTGCATCAGTTTCCCCGGTTGTCATTTGTGAAGTGGGACTCTTTGTGTCCGGTTTGAGTACTGTTGTCTTCGGACTTTTGGATAGGACACCGAATGGAATACCTTTTATTACATTGTGTTATGTGATTAGAATTATTGAAGGAATTGGTTCTTCAGCTTTTATGACCTCATCGTATGCTATTATGACCAAAGAATTTCCCGATAAAATCGCCACAACTTTTTCAATGCTCCAAACATTTTTCGGTTTGGGTTTAATTTTGGGACCGACACTCGGAGGACTATTCTATCAATTGGGAGGTTTTATAATGCCTTTCGTAATATTGGGTGCATTTTTGCTTTTGGGCGGTGTTTACGCATATATTCTTTTGCCGAAAACAATTCCATCATCTGATCAAAAATCGGGAAATTTTCTGAAGTTTATATTAGATTTTGGGACAATATTAGACGCGTTGGCGATCACCACAACCCTCAGCTTCATTGGTTTCAATGCAGCCACTCTTGAACCACATTTAAGACAATATAAGTAATTATTAATCAAATTATATCTAATTTTGTTTAATTTTGTCAACAATTATAACATTGATTTCAGTCTAAAACCAGTCTTAATTGGTTTAATTTTCGTGATATTCGGTGTAAGCCATGCGATAATTACTCCTATTTGGGGAATATTATGTCAAAAAGGAGTTGAGTGACATTCAGTCTAAACATTATTAATTAAAATACTATTAATTTTTGTACTAATAGTTTGATCCACGAATACTCTGCATAATTGGATCTCTTCTATGTATTATCGGATTTGTATTTATTGGTCCGCAAGACTTCTTAAGTTTAAAAACGTATAATAAATATAATAAACTCTTTTTTTAATTAAATTTTCTAATTGTAGTGAATTATGGCTAATAATCGTATCGCTTATACTAATTGGCTGTGGAATGGCCTCAAAATTAGTGTCGGCATACATTAGTGCAATGCATGACTCTATCCATAGACGAGGTTTTCCTGACGATATATCCACATATGGTCTGGTCTCAGCAATGTATTTTTCAGCTAATTCTGTTGGGTTGGAATATACTTCTTGGTTAAATTATTGACTTTAATTAATAAATTATTAATTTCAGAGCATTTATTGGCCCCTCTTTGGGTGGACTGACATTGGAAACAGTAGGCTATAGGAAAGGCACTCTTGTTGTGCTTATAATTGATGTTATATTCGTATGTTTGCAATCAATTCAGTGATAAAAAGTTAATTAAATTATTATTTCAGGTTTTGTTGGTTTTATTTTACATCAAAATCAGAAGAAATGATAGAATTGATTCACTAAATGAAGAAATCCAATCAATTCTCAGATATAAGTCTCAGTCATAAGATTATTATCGAAATGAAGGAAAGCCTCAAATGTAAACTTTATTATAATTAATATTCTTAAATGATTTATGTAATTAAAATATAGTAAAAATGAGATTTTATTCATGGCCAATTTTACTGTTTTTATATTCTAGGTGAGTGGGGACTGGGTTTAATGAACGAGATTATATACAGAGATAGCCAATCTCGGCCGCTCTAGGGCGGTCAGCTTTGGGGTATTGCACAATATTTCGTCCAAAATTTTCGAGGGGGTCCTTTGGCGCTCCAAAAAATAGGGGGGGGGTCCAAAATTTTCGAAGACAGAAGGGTTTGGGCTGACCCCCTTGGCTATCTCTGATTATATACTACATTCTATAAATGAAGTGAAAAATGAAGTTAAATAAGTTGAATTTATATGTAATCAAAAATAAATAAAAGTTGATTGATAAATAATTGTTTAGATTAATGCTTTAAACGTTTCATAACTGAATTGAAATCCAAAAATGCGGAAAACAGAGACATTTAATCAAAGAATTTGTTTTTCCTCCAAATTATAAAACAATTTGAAAAACAGTTAAATTCCGTAAAATGACTTTTATTGCCGATTAGAACTGAGAATCAGAAATAAATTTATATCTAATCAGTTGAACTCTAAACAAAATAACATTTAATTTGTTGAAACAAAAATAGGGTCAATAACATCAATATTTCTCAACTAATCAACACTTTTGAACTGAAGAAAAAATATTTCACAAAAAAACTTTTTATTTAAATTATTTCCAAAAATCCTTTCTTTGATTATAAAGAAATTGAAAGTAAAAAATGGTTTAACACTTGAAAGAAATTTTTGAATTAATTTTCAAAACAAAGAATACAATTGTTAGGATAGGATGTAATTTTCATACCTTTTCAACCATTCCCTATAAAAATTACAAAATAATTCACAATTAGAGCAAAAATTACCAAATGATAAGACATAAGATGTGTTAAAAAAAGAAGAATAGCTGTTAAGCAAAACTAATATTAATATTAAGTGGACTCTTGAGTTAGACATCAAGTGATAGAAGTCAGTAACCAATGAACTCGAAGTCGAATATTTGGATATTATTGTCCGATAAGTCATAAATCAATATATTATTAACTGGAATAAAGTTCACAATTAATTTATTGGTTTCTAAGTTTAGGAATTATTTCAGAATAAATACACTGAGAGTCGAAAACAGAAATTGATTCAAAATTAAAACTAAAGGAGTTTTTATTTGTTTCACACAAATAAGTGTTTCATTAGACTTTGAAAGTTGTTTTTTATTTTTATGTTTTTTTTTCATTTAATTACTGATATATTGGTATAATTTTGCAATTTTCTCAAAATTTTGTATGAATTTTATCAAATTTTATCGTTAATTATATTTATCATTAAATATAATTAAATATAAAAAGAAGTGTTTGTTTTGATGAGATTTCAGTACAACTTTTACTCTTTTCTTCAGTTCAATAGGTTTTGAATGCAATGGAATCAAAAATTCATTCATTTAGTTGTTCCACAGAAGTGAACAAAATATTGTCTCAAAAGAGTGATTCCCATCAAATCCATTACTATCCGAATGAAAATAAAAAGAATAAGACTTCACTCCCAACAGACTATTCTTGTCCACAGACTGTAAGTAGAGTGGAGACAATAGAAGAATCCATCTCTAGTGACAAAAATGACTCGAGTGATGTTCCCGTTAAACGTAATAACATTCTGATCCTAATACTATTGGCTTATGGAAACTTTTGGGTGGCAGCCTGTGTTAGCCTTCAGGCTCCCTTCTTTCCAAGGGAAGCTGAGTCTAAAGGTATGATATAATGAATATTCTATTTTAATCTATAATATTATATTAATATATTGTTGTTAACTCTTTAGGGGCGACTCCAACACAATATGGATTAGTGTTCGGAATATACGAATTAGTGATTGCAATCACTTGTCCACTCTTTGGCAAAATGATTGCCTCCGTATCACCCGTTTTTCTCTGTGAAATCGGACTATTCGTGTCGGGTTTGAGTACCGTTGCTTTCGGACTCTTGGATAGGGCTCCGTTTGGCACTCCTTTCATAGTATTGTGTTTTATAATCAGAATAATAGAAGGACTTTCCGCCGCAGCATTCATGACATCTTCTTATGTTATTATGGCTAAAGAGTTCCCAAATAGAATCGCTGCAGTATTTTCACTCTTAGAAACTGCTTTTGGTTTGGGTTTAATTTTGGGACCGACTCTCGGAGGAGCTTTCTATCAATTGGGAGGTTTTATACTTCCTTTTGTATTATTGGGAATGTTTTTGCTTTTAGGGGGAGTTTTCACTTTCATATTAATGCCAAAATCAATTGAAAATTCAATTCAAAAATCTGGAAACTTATGGAAATTCTTGTCAGACATCGGAATACTTTTAGACGGATTAGCGATCGCCACTTCACTTAATTTTATTGGTTTCAATTCTGCAACTCTTGAGCCTCACTTAAGACGATTCGAGTAATTCCAACAAAATATTAAAAGGGATATCATTTTGACAATTTGTTTGATGTTTTCAGTTTATCGCCGATTGTAGTAGGGTGTGTTTTCGTTATATCTGGTGCTATTTATGCGGTCACTACTCCTATTTGGGGCAAACTTTGTGATAAAGGGGTTGAGTTTATTATAACTTAATTAAATTTTGATAATTTCTGATGAAATTTCTCATAAATAGTTTGATCCGAAAAAACTTTGTCTGTTCGGATCAATTCTGTGTTTGATTGGCTTCACTTTCATTGGTCCGCTCGACTTCATACCAATTGAGCCGTAAATCAATTATTTAATTAAAACATTCGCTAAATTTTTTTTTATTGCATTTGTAGTCAACTGTGGATTATAATAGTATCGCTTATATTCATCGGCTTAGGAATGGCCGCAAAACTAGTGACTGCATTCATCAGTTCATTGCATGACTCTATCCATAGAAGAGGGCTTCCCGATGACATATCCACCTATGGTTTGGTATCAGCAATGTTTTTCACTGCCTGTTCTATTGGGTTAGTCTATTTATTGGTCTATTAGTGCATTCATTGGTCCCTCTTTGGGTGGATTTCTTTTAGAAAAAATGGGTTACAGAAAAGGATTGATTGTTATTTTAGTTGCAGATATTATAATGGTATACATATATATACATATATTTATATAAATTTTATATAAATAAGCAAGATCACTTTTTAACCAAATATTTTAGGTTTTGTTACTGTCTCTGTATTTGACGTTCCGTAATATCAAAGCCTCAAAAAGGGATGAATTGCAACCACTTATACCACGCGATAATAAGCCATAAATTATTAGATTTTAATTCAATTTGGATTTAAAATCGATTTTTAATTTACTTTTTATTTATATTTATTCTAAAATTTTCCAATAAAACTGATTTTAAACTCAATAATAATTCAAACTAAAAATAATTACAATTGTTATCACCCTTAAAGTTTTTAATAAAAACCAATTAATGGCTTATATCCATTGATAAAATAATCCTAAAATATTCTTAAAATAATCTTGATAGCTTTCGAAAAGTTAGCCAAAGTTTGTACGCATGCGCTCTCTTGTGATACAAATTGAGCGCAAAATTAACAAAAACATTTGAGAATCTCAAACAAATTGAGATAATTGTTTAAACCATCGCCTCATCAGACTATGAATGCAGTTAAACGCCAGAATCAGAAGTGCCAAAAGGGCCAAAAGGGTTGTCGTTTGACAGCATTGATATCAGTGGCCAATCAATGCGAGAATCCTTTACTTGAAATCGATCCCAGTTTTTATCATTTCAGCAAAAATGGCTTAAATTCAATTTTGAGTTGTAATCGATGGTCACAATTAGATGAAGAATCTCAAGAGTGGATGATTCAATTGACTGAAGACAATATGAAGCCATACTATGAGTCAAGTTCTTCGGGTTGGAACCGATCAAACAAATTAAAAGAATTGAGACACAAAACATCGCGACTCTTATTATTGAAGTGTTTGGACGCAAACCAATTGATAGCATTCGTAAACTTTCGTTTCGAAGTCGGCGGTAATGACTCCGAGTGTGTCGTCTATTGCTATGAACTACAAGTTGTGAACAATCATCAGCGGTCAGGTGTAGGACAGTATCTAATGTCATGTCTTTATGAAATGGGACTCATATTTCATATGCAAAAAGTGATGTTAACTGTATTTAAACAAAACACAATAGCAATGGATTTCTACACCAAAGCACTCAATTACCGAATCGACCGCTCCTCTCCGAGTCGGTTCCAAATGGTGGCCGATTATGAGATACTTAGCCTCAAAATCGATAAAAATGCAAATATTTAAATCCAAAAATCATTTTTATTACAAATAAAATATGTTTTAATTTAAGAAACATTTTTTTAAAAATAAAATAAGTTTAGATATGATATGAAAATTTTTAATTCAATTAATGGATAATTAAAAGATCTAATAAATATTTATTCGTCGTCTGACATAAGTTGTTCGTCACTATTGTCCTCGTCTTCAGACATCTCTCGCTTTTTATCAGAAATGCGTTTATTTTTTCTTAGTTTCCTCTTTTTATTATCCCTTTCATTGGGTTCGACATCAGGTTTGATGAGAGGAACGTATTCTTCGAAGTATCCGTCGGACTCCCAGACGGCTTCGATAGCGATTTTAAATTGTGCCATCTCATTTCCCAACAATTTCTGTAATCAATTATTTTAAATAAGAAACTTTTTAATAAGAAATTGTGTGGACTGACCAAAATGCGGGCCTGTTCTGATGTAAGGAGAGTTCCTTCTTTACATACTTCATAGTCTTTAAGAAGAGTTATGACACCTTTTTGAAGAGAAGTAGGCATTCCTAACTGTCTTAAATGTGGTTCTATTGAGTGAGAAAACTGTGGAAGAGGTCCAACATCCAAAACAACTGTTTCGTGAGCTATATTTCCCGAACGAGCGAAGTCTGTGTCGTAATATTCCTCAAACCATCTGTTAGTTCATAAAAATGATTAATGATTTTAAAGGACAATATTAAACAAATACAGAATATTTGAAATATGAAAGGATAGCAAAGGATAGCATTCAACCAAAAAAAACAGATTATTTTTATTTTTCAACAAAACAATAATTGATTAAAAAAATGAATAAATAAAAAGATAGTCCATTATTATTAAAACTGATTACATGAATTTGATGGTTAATTCCCTCCTTTGTAGTGAATTGAAGAAAGTCTATCAAAGCACTGATGGCCAAACTTTTCGATCTCAGGAGGGGGTCTCATTTTGTCGAAAAATGGTGGATTTTTGCCCAAAATCCTAAGGGGGTAGTTTTAGTGCGTTGGACTCGCACGGACTCGCTTCGCAAGGCAGTTAGGGGGTCCTTTTTTGACAATTTCAGAGGGGGGTATTTTGCCAAATTTTCGACACCAGGGAGTATTTTCAAAATACCCCCCTTTGACCACCAGTGCTATCAAAACTCAAAGAGATTGTTTACAGAGTTTTATCATATGATAAAAATTTAAGATTAAGTCATTTCTAATAGAGATGGAGTGAATACTCAGAATTTGTTTTGCAATTTAAAGCATCTATTCATCACATTTAATAGAGAAACGGTTCTAATCCCAAAAGTATATAAATCACATAAAGAAGAGCCATATTTGCAGAGAAGAGAGAAAACTACAAACAATCAAAAGCAATGATAACAAGGAATCGATTGGCAGAAAGTGTGAAATCGCTATTAAATTACTAATTTCCTGATCACAATATTCCTATTTATATAACAGAAAAAAAATCAAATGAAAATTGAATTCTTATTTTGTAGGAAATCGTCAAAAAAGCAATTTTTCTGATGAATCTAATCTTCAAATCATTATTCAATGAAATTAGATTTTATCATAAGATTAATAAATGAAAATAAGTTATAAATGTAATGCTTCGCCAATACATTTGCAAACAAATGAGTTTCACAAATGATAGTGAATTGCCTGAAGTGTGAAAATATTTTTCACTTCATAAACATTAATATCAGAATCATATGAATATATAAATCATTGGTTCAAAGAATATCTTATTCTTCATTGCATTACATCTC
>JAQGCE010000338.1:0-13352 GCA_034699185.1 Eupelops torulosus
TTTTGAGTCATCTACGTTTCCGTTGTTAATCACTAATGTTCTTTTCCATGGAAAATTCCAAAAAGGACCGAGCTTTTTCTTATAGCAATATTCATTTTTAATGCGTTATAAAAAAGGTTGAAGATGTTAACACTAATATTATGGACTATTATTTGCCTTTAATTAATAAATTAGCCTTCAATTCAAAGTTTATCTTTATTTGAAAATCAATTGTAAAACTGTGGAAATGAGTCAAAAGTTTAACTTATATTTAGAGTGAACTTCAATTCAATTCACAATTATTCCAAATATAGTTTTATTTGAACTTCAATTTTAATTTTAAATTTTTAAATGCAATTAAGTAATAAACTTTTAGATATATTAACAACAATTTAACATTTAATTTATCTGACTTGGAATAGATTATACCCCATATAACTCTTTACAATCAATATAATAAAAATATTTTCATTATTAGCCCTCATTTTTGATATATTTTTCAAATTAGAAAATTTTTTATTAATTGAAATTATTTTAAAGTTTGATATATTTTAAAACATTTCAATTTAAAATGTAATGAGTTTTTAATGACTTTCGACATTAAAATCACTTTTCATTAAACTATCGATTTTTAAAACTATTTTTCAAATATATATTAAATAATATATAAATTAAAGTTCATTTGACGTAAAATAATGCATTCGATATCGATTTAATGTCATTTGTATTGTTCACATCCCATCCCATTCCCATCCATTTATTTAATGTCTATTATAAGTGAGAGCTGAGAGTCTTTGCAAACAGTTTTGATCGCATGTCAGCTAAAAATTAATATTTCAACAAATAATTTCATTTCATTAAAAATAATGTTTTTAATGATTGGGTCTAATATTTAATTGCTGTCAGTTTGAGTCTAAACCGAAATCGATTCAATCTAATGGAGTGTCGAATGGAAACTATGTTTCGGACCAAAAAATTGAGGACAAACACAATTCGATGGTTTGTTTGCTACTTCTTTAGCAAAATAACACAATTTTACTCAAAATATAATGAAATAGATTCGGAAAAAAGGTCTCTTAAGTTGGATCGACTCTGAAAAGAGTGAACAAAAGAGACACCAATTGGCCGAAGAGCGCCGACGAGAATATAATGAATTCCTTAAACAGGTATTCGACAGGAATTTCATATTTTTGAAGTAATTACACAAAAATATTCCCAAAATAACTTAGAAATCAAACCTCGGATCAAGAAATTCAGAGCGAAGTTCTAAAAGAATAACAAAACTTATTCCCGATTATAACGATATATTGAATACCAAACGAACGGAAGAACGTAAACACAGACAATACAATGGCTTTGAAATCGACGACATAGAAGATATCAATGATATTGTCTACAATTCTAATGATGAAAAGAAAACATTTCCAGAATTACCACATATCGGATGGTTTCACTGTTCCAATAACCATTTTGATCCTGATTATATTACTCCCAGAAGCCGATTGTTGGCCACACATTCGAGTCGACTCAGAGCCGCCAAATATCGCGAAGAACTTAGAAAACAAGTCGAAGAAAAACAAAGAATAAAAGAAGAAGAAAGAAAACGAATCCGTTTAGAAGAGGAAGAACTCGAACACAAATTAGAATTACAACGAATTAAACTCTTGGAAGAGTTCGAAGACGAGCGGAAACTTCTCAAACAAAAATCACAACAAAAACAAACAGCAGAAGAAGTTAACAAACTATTACTGAACAGAGATCTAATGATTGGGTCGACGTCTCCACTATCTCTAAGAAGTCCTTCTTATATGCATATCAAAGAGTCTCAACCTCTGAATGTTGTGCCCAGAAAATCATCAGCAGTTTCCAGGTCTTTAGCGTCAGCTCTGTCTCAGACAATACATACCTCACAATCGATGGCCACTCAGACAAGTGATGAACAAAAACATTTGACATCCGAAGAATATGATTCCGAGTCCTCTATTTCTAGTGAAGAGGAGAACACTGAGGAGGAGGAGGAAGAAGAAGATATAAGTAAAGGTATTTTGTTTAATACAATCGTTTAAATATTAAAATTGTGATCAATTAGAAGTAGAATTCCGTCGAAAAGTTTTGAGCCAACTTTCAGAAGTGAGACAAATGATGGAAAGCGATCACATAAAGATGATGGAACAGCTCAGACAACAACAATTGTCTCAATTGGATGAATGATTTTATACTTTTATATTTATATAATTTTATGTTTTATATACCGATTTTAATGATTGCTTTACTCCACTCTTGTGTTCCACTCATTTAATTATAAATTATATACAATTAATACTCAAAAAATGGAGTTTATTTTAATAAAATCGAAAGTGAATTGATTTCTATAAATGTTTGAATATTTAAGAACTTTTGAGTTCAACAAATGATGGCATTAATTGTCCCTAAAGTCGATGAATGAAAGCTATTTATAATCAAATATAAGTCAATGGATATGAACTCATAATTGAGAATCGATGCCATTAGTGATGACATTTTGTCAAACATTAGTATCGATTTCATTGACTGTGACTGTGCTTTGGTTAGGGGTTTCCACCTGTTTTTCATCATTTTTGTTTCGCTTGATTTGTGGCTCTTCTGAGACCTGATTCTCGTCATTGTTTTGTATGGAATCGATATTATTCTCGTTTGAATTGCTTTCAATTTCATCTAATTTACGCTTAAGATTATTAGTCGAAAGGAATTTGACGATAACTGCCGTCATATTATCACAACCGGTGCCATCGCCATGAGTGTTAGGCGCCAGACATGTCCTAAATAGCTGTAAACAAATTAAGTCAATCAGTTTGTTATCCAAAATAATCAGTTTTAATGATGACTCACTTCATCACAAATTGTTGACAATTTGTCCGCCTTTTGAATACGTTCTCCGACGAAGTCTATCACCTGTTGTGAAGTCATTGAATTCCTGTTAAATCAAATTAATTTCAATAAAATTTTTATTAAATGTCTCATTGAATACCAAATGCCATCGCAGGCAATGACCATAAACTGATCACTATTTGCGTCAATTTCCAGAGTTTTAATATCAGGTAAAGCGGTGATCATCTGATCCCGATCTGTGACAACTTTATTTTGTTTGTATGCGTGGTCTCCGATAGCACGGGACAAATTAAGTCCACCATTAACTCTGCCATCACGAGTCACTTTCCCACCGGCTTTATTTATTCGTTCCCTTTCGATATCATCTTCTGGTTTATGGTCAACAGACATATCAATGGCTTTACCATCTCTTGAAACAACACATCGGGAATCGCCAGCATTGGCGACAACCAATTGATTGCCTTTTAAAAGTGTCACAACAGCTGTGCAGCCACTATCATAACCAGGCCTTTCAAAACATGGTGCCGGTGCACTATCTTCTTCTACTTCATCATCTTCAGATTCTGAATCTTCATCTAATTCTTCATCAGATGATCCATCATTGCCCTCGAATTCTTCACTGTCGTCATCCGATTCTTCGTCCTCTTCATCGAAGTCTTCCATAAAGTATTCATAAATAGGTTTTTCGGGAGTATCTGACTTTGAAGTCGAGTCCGCGATCACTGTTTTAGGAGTTATTATCTTTTTATATTTGCCTTTTCCTTTATAAGGTGTGTCAGCAGAAGTCGGGTCAACAGTCTTGACGGACACCTCATTTTCTGTGGAACCGGATATATTTGATTTGGAATCACTTTCTCCAGAGTTCTCATTGGTATTATCAGAAGATTTGATTTCGATGGGAGTCATCGACCCATTCGAGTCATTTTGATCTGTTTGAGAGTCGATCTCTCCGTTCGACACTTGACTTGAATTCAATTTTTTCACTCCATTCGAAGGTTCAGTCAATTCTTCTTCATTTGATTGCGAAACAATGTCTTCAGTGCTTTCTGGCTGTGCTGTGCTTTCAGGCTGTACTGTGCTTTCAGGCTGTGCTGTGCTTTCAGGCTGTGCTGTGCTTTCAGGCTGTGCTGTGCTTTCAGGTGTTTCCTTTTTTGTGTCCATTAAATCTGTTGAATTAGATGATGATGAAGACACCTCCACTTTAGTACTAGAGGAATGTCCCTCTGGATCTGTTTCTTCCTTTTGATGGTTACAATCATTGATAGCACTTCTTTTTGCTCTCAAAAAGGGTGAAACAGGTTTTGTCCGCTCTTTAATTTCAGACCTCATATGCATTGGGAGGGAAAGACCAGCTCTATGGTTAGTACTCGAACCACATTCAGAATCTGGTACTGGAGTCGGATCACTATTATATCTTTTCATAATCTCTGAAATTGGAAGATCCGCTTCTTCGCGAAGAAGAATGGCTTCATTAATGTCATCGTCAGTGTCGTTGTCGTCATTGTCTACTTCAGGATTAGCCGATAAAAACTTCAATTCTTGAATCACTTCGTTTAAAGTCAAAGATTTGTCGAATTTAAGGAACGCTTCTTCAAGACATTCAACCAATTGATTGTTTTGGTATGAATTCAAAGACTTAATAAATTGGGGCAAATGTTGTGCACAATATTTAGCCACTTCAGGCCCTCCGTGTCCATCAAATACACCAAATAAAGAGGTGTCGGTATCATAATCGGCGATAGCGATGTGGGCGTCCTTTCCATTAAAACAATGTTTTAAACTTTAAAAAGACTAACAAAATATGAATGGTTTACCTCTTGTCCTATTCTCCAGCCCTGCATCGAAGCGGCGCCGAACAAGAGTTTGGTTGAGTTTCCGTCTTGAGTGCCCTCTAATTCTGTGTTCGGTACTGAAAGGTATACTCCCATTTGTGGTATTTTTGAAATAATCAAATTCAATATAATTAAATGTGTTTCAAACTAATGTCATTCAATTGAGTCAATGAAATGATTATTAATTTCTATTGTTTTCAAAATTAAACTCTTTTCATAAATAGAGTTACTGTTCGTTGTGTTGCCATTAAAGCACGTGTTGTGTCATCACTTCTCAACACTACTCACAACTCATATAATATTCATTATTCAACTTTTTAGAGCCCTTTCACTAATTAATAATAAATTTTAAAACTTTATTCAAATTAGTAACTTTTAGTTTAGTAAAATTTATTAGTTTAATTGAAATAAATTAACCAAAATCAATTTTGTAAGTTCAACTATTTGGAAAGAAAATGATTAGTGAATTGAACCCAAACTCATATTTATCATAACGTTGTTTGTTTGTATGGTTTTGTCTGATCATCAGATGAGCTCAAATCAGATTTTAATTGAATATTGAAAAGTTCAGTTACCAAGATCATTTATACAATCTTTATACCTGTATTTTGTTATTTTTATTAATTGCTTTGAAAAGCTTTTCCTAAATGTCTTCAAAATTGTTGTCTTTGAACCGAATATGTGCTCCGCTTTTAAGTGAAAACTTTGAAAATGGTTTGTCTGAACTCTCCCTTTAATTTCCATTTAATCTAAAATTTCCCCGAATATTAGGTCTGATATTTAAGAGATTTATTATTTGTAAGAGTCCGGGTCAGTCACAAAAGGGAAATAAAAGACCGCCGAAAAACCTCAAACTTCTTTATATTCCCGGACAGAGGGTAGAAGAGCGGACAATTCTGGGCCGACAAAAGGCACTGAGATATCACCCTGGTTTTAATGTATTATTTATTTATTTTGAAATTATATTTATTTATATCTTTTACAATAAAAGGTTGGTTTGGATCCTAAAGACAAGAGTTTGTATGCGATGTGTTCGGGAACTGTCTTCTACTCCATTGAAAAATTTAATGCAAACCCAAAAAGTGGTTTCGTTCAACAGTTTTATAGCCAACAAATAGGACCCGTCTATAAAAAGTATATTCACGTTATTAAAGACAAAAATTCAAATGAATTTAAATTAATTGATATAATCTAAAAGACATCAATTTTTTTCTAATTAAAAATATCTTTTCTTTTAGTTCTTAGAATATTATCTTTAAATTATAGTTCAGATCATTGTTTGTAAGAATAATTGGTTTATTTGGTAATTAACTTGAAATTAAATTTAATATTTTGTGTGAATTTGAATACAAAGAGTGAATTCTGCGCTCAAACATACCTCAACTCTGAGTTGAGTAATAGAATACACCTGTAAGTGATGTGTTTTAACCTTGTAAAGTGTAAAGTGCCATTTGAATCATTTCCGATACTTTTGGTCATTAACTCTAATATATGCATCAATTATGTAGAAAATTGATAGGAACCGGCAAATATGTCGCTCTTAAATTTATTTATATATCCTCTCAAAATTGTTGCTTAGACTAAAAGAGCTTGCGCATATCAGATTCTCTTTGATAATTGAAGCCCATAATTGAACAAGGATAGAACCAATAGTTAGATGAAAAAACAAGATCAGTTTAAACAAGAACAAGAATCGAGTGAATATAAAATGGTATCCGAGGGCTAAAACTGATATTGAACTATAAAACTTTGAGAGTGTTTCAAAGGTTAACCCACTTGTGGTGCACATCCCATTTGGAATTAGATTACAGACAACTTCTGGTAATTAAGTATTTGTTTTTGATGTCTCACAAAAGTGGGTTTAAAAACGAGTTAAAAAAGTGGGAGAAATACAAATTGTTTGCAAAAATGAAGTTTTGATTATTACTTTTTTTTTAAAGCAATTGAATAAAGTTTACGTCAAAGGAGTGCACAGAATGTCAGACAAGAATACAATGAATGCAATGCAAGGCGTCTGTTGTGTGAGTCGAGTGTCTGGTCTTAAGTCGAGTCTATGGTTGTGCTCTGCTTTGAAGACACGCCACCAAAACATTGAATAGCATTTAAAGCATTTGATTTGATATTTTTATTCGTATCCTATTATTAGATATAATTCAAATTAATAACAAATTGCTATTAATATCATTTTGACGAAAAAATAGTACATTTAAATCAAAAATATTTGTAATAATTTTGAGAAAATTTGTTGAAATCCACTCAAAATTACTGCTATTTTTTTTTTATAAAAAAAAAGAAATGATTTGATTTAAAATGCATTAATTACGAAGAAATCAATTGACGGCTAATTTTAATTGTGATTTAAGTGTGATTCAAGTGATTGAACGATGATTTTCTGCAAATGATGTCAACATTCAGTTTAATTGAAATGATATTTGACTCTAATTTTGGACTTTAATCGTAATAATAATCGAGTAATGGATACAAACTATTGTAATAATAATAATAAATATAAAGATATCAATAATAATAATAAATGTCATTTAATTTACATCAAAAATAATAAATTAAATCAATTTTGCCGTCATTTTAAATGTAAAGTAAGACTGATTTCAAGCAATTTATTATTTAAAACAAACTCATAAATAGTGTAATAATTGATTAAAATTCAATCATTTTCTGGTCCTTTCATTCAATTATTAAAAGTATTTTCAATTTATTCGTCATTTTTATTGTGAAACAAAACTATTTTCTGTTTATATTATTGTGATTTCAATTTGTTTTCAATTTTTAATTGTTTTCAACAAATATTTAGAGATTTGAATGAAATATGAATTATTTCGGTTTCAAAAACTGATAAAAACTAAATTAATTATCGATTTATTAAATAATATTATTATTTATTCGTCAAATCTTTGCGCCATTCCTTTGAGATAAACTCATCGATAATCTTGAGATAATTCCATCACTTGATAGTCATTTGATTCAAATAATGGCTGATAACAAAAGTAATGAAAACGACTCTAAGAATAATACCGAAGGAGTCGATGATTCCGAAGAAGAGAATGAGATTCTGGAAGAAAGTCCTTGCGGTCGATGGCTTAAACGAAGGGAACAGGTCTTGTCTTACTCTCACTCATCTAATAATTTAAATTTTAAACATTGATCTGATCTATAGGTAGAACAGAGAGATATTCCAGGAATCGATGCCACATATCTGGCAATGGATACCGAAGAAGGCGTTGAAGTTGTCTGGAATGAAGTCAGGTTTTCAGAGAGAAAATACTTCAAAACTAAAGAAGAAACTATTAGTGAAGTGTTTGACCGACTCATCCAATTAGAGCACCCGAATATCGTTAAACTCCATAAGTATTGGGTTCATAAAGACATAGAAAAGCCGAGAGTTATCTTCATTACAGAGTATATGTCGAGCGGTTCCCTCAAAACATTTCTTCGAAAAACTAAAAAGAATTTAATCCGAATGGCTCTCAATGTAAGCAATCTTTTACTTATTTAGCAATAAATTTAATCATATATTCTATATATATTAAAGGCGTGGAAAAGATGGTGTACTCAGACTCTGTCGGCGCTGTGCTATTTGCACAGTTCTCAGCCCACTATAGTTCACGGAAACCTTAATTGCGATACAATTTTCATCAGTTATAATGGGCTCATAAAAATAG
Source organism: Eupelops torulosus (assembly GCA_034699185.1). Lineage (NCBI taxonomy): Eukaryota > Metazoa > Arthropoda > Arachnida > Sarcoptiformes > Phenopelopidae > Eupelops > Eupelops torulosus. Next base: position 8,360 of record JAQGCE010000338.1, read on the forward strand.
GAGCGGTAGCCCCGGATGCCATTCACAAACACGTGAAGACAGTTCGCGGCGACTCTAAAGCCAACGTACATTTCATTGCACCGGAAATCGGATGCATTTCTGACATCGACGGAACTGCTTTATTGCCGTCCGTTGATATCTACTCTTTCGGAATGTGTGCCTTAGAAATGGCGGCCTTAGAAATATCGCCGAACGGAGAGTCCTCTCATATCACAGATGACGTAATAAACAACACAATTGAAAGTCTGGATAATCAGCTCCAAAAAGACTTCATTCAAAAATGTCTCAACAAAATTCCTAAAGAGAGGCCTACAGCCAGAGAATTGTTGTTCCACCCAATTATCTTTGAAGTTCCATCTTTGAAATTGTTTTCAGCGCATGTAATAGTGAACACATCGTCTTTGCAACCGGAACAGCTCACAGAAGAAGCCATTTATCGAGTGCTTTGTCTGCAAAATAGCAACGATAGAGTTTTGGCTGAAATCAGACACAACGACAGTCGTCCCAACGTTACGCTCAAACAAAGCGATTCCCCTAAAGTCGAGTTCGAAAAGTTCTTCGAAGAAGTCCGAAACGGGGCCTTCCCGTTAACTGCAATCGTGACCACAATTCGTCCGCCACTTATCTCTCGGCAGAGGACAATGTCTCCGGAGGTATCGGGAGAGTCAACAAAACAACTTAACTCTCCCGACAACCCCTACGATGAGGAGACTCGACGTATCCTAACAGTCACCTCTTCTTTGGAACCTCCTATAGAGGCCAACACAAGTGATAAACGACTCGTGATATCCCTTCACATTATTTTTGACGATAAAATCAATAGAAAATTGTCAACAAAATTAGAACCAACAGAACTAATTCCTTCTTCTTTAGCTCAAGAATTAGTCTTTTATGGATTTATTAACAAGGTCTGTTTGGTCTGTTTGCTCTCACTTTTTATATTTTAATATTTTATTCAAAAAATTTAAATTTGTTTTTCAATCAATCACTTAATAATAGGACGACCAGAATATTATCTTCGATTTATTGTCAGAAATTAAAGATTTATATATTAGTTCTGGTAATCAATCAGTCAGTTGTCAAAAGTCACAACAATTATCACCACAACAGCCGAACCAATCAAATACAACCCAAATATTGTCTCAACAGTCAAAGCCAGTAGTAGTAACTCAGCAACAAATTCCGCCCCAAACACAGCCGATTCAATCGCCGCAACCGACAAAACAACAGTCACTACCGATTCAGATAACCCAACCCATCACCCAAGCAATACAACAACCAACCCAACAACCAATAGCACAGCCTATTCAACAACAATCTATACAGTCTGTACAGCAGCCGATACAACAACAAACGATGTTACAGCCTATTCAGCAACAACAGGCAGTGTCACAGCAGACTCAGACCATTCAACAGAAACCACAATCGATCCCTGTTTCACAGACGACACCACAAGTGATATTACAATCAACAGTAGGCTCTCAATCGACTTCCCAGCAGACAATCCGAACTCAAATTCCAGCACAGACTCAGACACCGATGCATACGATTCCACAACAGATAAGAGGACCCCAACAGGTCAGTCAACAGTCAACTCAATCACAAACCCAACAAACGTTGCCGTCGGTTACTTCGCAAGCAGTAGGTGTTAATAATAATAGTAATAGTAGTAGTAGTAGTGGTCCTACGACTCAAAAGAAAACAGTTGGCGATCAACGGCCTGTTTAGTGGAGAGCGTCTGAATGATGTGCCAAATGAAGGAATCTTTGATTGAAACTATTGCTAACTATTATGCAGTTCTATTGAATCCAAAACAACTGATATGTGCCTCAAATGCTTACAAAAGTCTTAGAATTTGTGACTTTTATCGCATAATTGCATCGATTTCTAGCGATTTGTGACATAATTTTCATTAATTTTAATAATAGAAAAATGATTTTAATTTGGAATTTGTTTAAAATTTATCAAAACTTATAGGAAATACAAAATTAATTCATTAATTATTAATTTAGACTTTATTTTAAAATACATTTTTAGAGAAATATTCAAAAATACTAATCATTCGGTATTTTATTTCAATGTTTTACTTAAAATTTATATTAATATAGCGTCGAATCCAAATCTAAATTAGTTCCGGACATTCGTTTAATTTTTTCTTCGATTAATTTTATTAATCATTAAATGATTTCAAATTTAAAACTGATTTTATTTTAAAACCGATTGTTATTACGAATCATTTAATTATGTTTTAAATAAAATGAGCTTATATTCTATATCTATATATTCTATACATTCTATATATAAATATATATATACTGTTCCTATATTATCAAAGAAAAAAACAATTGGAAATCCCCTTCTGATTCATCCCTACCATTCCCTTAGAAATGCTGTTCACTTGAAATTCAGTGATGACTCACTCAATGTATAATTGAAAGAAAACTTCTTCAGGAATAGATCACTTGACACTACATCTTGTGCTCTCTGAATAGGCTGTTCATTGAGAATCGTAATAATTTTTTTCCTATAATTAATTAATAATATCTTAATATTTGTTTGATTTTCAAAAATTGAGATATTTTTCAAATAATTTATTGATTTATTTTAAGAAAAGAATTGACAAAAGATTTAATGAAAACTTTTAATTTACAATTAGTTTAAGTTTTAGCGTAAAAACTATTTAAAGAATTCAAACAAATGATAAAATTTTACAAAATATTATTAAACTTTTAAATAGAAAATGTTTTAAATTGTATTTCATGTGTACATCATTTCTGCCATAAAAGACATTTTTCGGGGCAAAAACAGAGTGTCGTCCAAATAAGCGGCCAATTCATCAGCGGAGGCATCACAAGTGGCATCCATTGCCTGTCGGGCACAGCTCTTGTCGTCTTTAAATTGTGTTCTCTTTATTTTATTGGTCTTCGGTTTATTATTAGCAGAGATATCACTTTTTTCACACATTTTGTGGTATTCTTTGACTGAATTCCTCCATTCCTTTGACTCGAGTTTGAAATCTTTCTGAAAATATAAATATTTTCCGTTGTCTTCATTTTTGAGACCAGATTTGAGTTTCAATTCACTAAAATCTGTACAAAATCTCAATTCCTTATCTTTGGCCACACATTCCTCATCAGTTGATCTAACTTTAGATGAATTATCAGAATTTGTTCTCATTTTGTTGATTATATGAAGTCTTTGTCGACGAAAACCATTAACTGATTGTCTTTTTTCAGTGGAACTACTGATTAAGTGATTAAAACAATTCCAGAATTAAGAACATTTCAATCATTCATTTGATCAGAAGTTACCTCAGTTTCGGTGAATATGGACTTAATTTCGGTGAAAAATAATTAGTTATGAAATCATTTTTGGATTTATTTATTGACTTTTTATCCGATTCTTCAACTTTTAATCGTTTAAAATGTCTTTCGATTTCACTTAAATTGTTTGCAAAACAATGCTTTAAAACACAACTCTTATGGTTGTCTGAACTCATTTTGTCTGATTTGCTCTTAATTTCAGCCATTGTTGAAAACAATTCATTTATAAATCAAATATTACTTCAAAATTTTATTTAATTAAACGTAAATTCAGTTAAATTAAGTGCGAATTCAATTTACATAAAACACTTAAGTCATTGTTTACATTGCTTTTAATCAAACATTATGTCTGACACTCACTGCGTTTTACAGTCAATCCCTCAAACATTGCATTCATTTTAGCAAAAAAATTAAAGAGTCTCTCTCTCTCTCTCTCTCTCTCTCTCTCTCTCTCTCTCTCTCGCTCTCTCTCTCTCTCTCGCACTCTCACTCTCAAAATGACAGGAAAAATGTTTTTATTAATTTAAATATAAAGAGATGTCAATAAAAAATGGATTCAATATTTTATTAGCGCTGAGAAAACAAAAAACTAATCTTAAATTTTCATTTCATGTAATGCTTTCAATAATAATAATAATAATAATAATAATAATAAAACGTTCGCTTCATTTCATATATTGGTTTCTCAAATATTAAAATTAATGTATTATTATATACCATTAAAAGCAATATTACTGTTATGTTAGGCATAATATACAGAATATATGGAGGAATATGTTTTCTGTTTGCTTTTGTTATATAGTCTATGGAAGTGTATCGCATCGGTCGGACCGGCACTGACTGCGATTGTAAGAAGAGATGTGCTTTTCAGGTCGATGCGGACCACACCCAACAGAAACAATCATTCGAGCATCGGTCCATTGGGAACATCGACTTTATCTATGTTTTATACCTATGTATGACTTGAGTCAACTTCACTCTACATTCAGTGATGTGCAAAATGGGAGACAACTCTAAAACACGGGTTATTCAAAATATTTGACAACTTTCCCTGAATACAATCTAACCTAACAAATGATTTTTCAATTAAATTTAATTTATTGTAAATATGAATGAAATGCTTGATTAAATCCCAATGAAAATACCTTGATTATAACTTTCAGAAAAGCTAACCTTGCTCACTTTGTTAAATATTGAATATTGAACTATTACTTCTCTCTTTACTCTCCCCTTTTTCCCTTTACGATAAGGCATTACTGATTTAATATACTTTTTTATGCAATACAAGTCTTAACATTACCTGTGCTTTTGATTCAGTTTCTCTTCACTCACATTGATATGGAATCTTAGGGATGACTTTTAATGGCTTCCCTCCAAAGAATTATGGCATTCATATATTGTTCACTACTTATAACACAGAATAACAAAAGAAATATCGGAATAGCATTGGATTTGGTTTTGAATTTTATTATCAGATTTAAAACTGAACTGAACTGAACTGAATTGTTTGCATAATTATTAACATTTGAACATTTATTACACTAGCAAGTTTAATCATACATTTGAAAATAAATGAGTTTGGTCAATGCTGGCATTTTTATTATTATTTATTGAGCAGAAAGTATTGCAAAATTTGTAATAATTTGACACAAATTAATGCAATTCAGTCA
>JAQGCE010000339.1:0-13278 GCA_034699185.1 Eupelops torulosus
ATTTTTCGGTAGATTTTTCTCCTCTTTTTAATGTTCTGTTCGGCCATTAAATGATTTATCAATTATTTTATTGCCTGAATTGAGAATTAGGCGTAACTTAACTTAAACTTTGTTTTAAAACAGAAGTATTGAATGTGTGAACACAATTCCAGGAAATGTTTTCCAAACTTCAACTCTAGAATTGAAATATTAATGTATTTTAACAGAATTGTAACTCTTTTCCCATTTATTATACAAATTCTAATTTTTTTGACAAAATATCTCATAAAATATTAATCCGATTGAAGCGAATCAAAAGTTTTGATGAATTGATAGTTTCCTCAATAGGTAGCTTCAAGGTGGTTTCTTAAAAGATTCTGACACCCTTTGATTGAATTATAGTAGAACGTTGTAAACACTTAAATTAAAAAGTTTACTTTTCAATGAAAAATTAAATTAAAAGTTTTTTAGCCTGGTTCTTCTCATTGAAGTAAAATTTTCTATTCCTGATAATTATAAATATACATGTTATAATTTGTCAAATCCTTTCTTAAGTAGAATGAATGAATGGACATTGTTAATTTATTAGATAAATGATGGATTATGTGCTTAGTTTATTAGAACAGGCGTTTGAAAGCTTTTTTCTGAATCTTTAATTGAATAGAAAATTATGTTTCTTTAGTTTGAAGTGAAGTTTGCCTTCAATTCATTTATTCATTTATTTTGATTTATAATTTATCGAACCTAAAGTCGATTCAATTTAATTAAATGTCAATTATTTCAACTATTAATTGGCGACTTATTTCGAAAGATAAGCCCTTCGGTTGACGTCCAAAATATATAAATCATAAAAATTATTTATTCTGTTCCCTAATAATTAATTATTAGTTCATTAATCTATTAATTGGTCTTAAATGTCATTAATCTCTCATTAAGTTAGGCTTCAAATCATTAAGTGATCAATAATTATGCTTTTCGTCCAAATTTTAGATAAAAGTAACGATTAAAACTTTCTTAAAGTATCCTTACTCATATCATTTAATAGTTTTCAAATAAATTGCTCATTTTATGTACTATAGACCAGAATAATTCTACTTAGTTTATAAAAATCATCAGGGTTAATGTTTTTATTTAATAAAACAAAAATTAATTGCAATCAAAATTAAAATCAGATTTAAATATTTAGTTATTTTCAACACAATTATTATCTTTTCAAAAATCTATGCAAACTTAAAGTTCCTTTAAGTCAGTGATGCCCAAGCTCCTCGACTTAGGGGTCCATAAAATTTTGAAAATAAGAAATATATGGGGTATTGCCAAATTTTGAAAACTTTCACAGATTTTAAGTATCTGTCCATAGACTAGTTAAAAGTTTCAAAAATTTTGTCGCTTTTTAAGGAAGAATTTTCATTTTTGCGGAGCTAAAAAATAGGGTGTATTTTGTCTATACCATCACCACTTTGAGCATCACCTCTTTAAGTGCTGTTTTTCGTTTAATTTTTCACCTGAATAAAGTAAATTATGGTTCTTTCTAATTGAATAAAATTTCAATTAGTTTTTTTGTTGAATCAAATTTTATTAGAATATTAAATGAAATGATTAATGACTTCTCAATATCTTCTTCAATACGTCTTATTTTTTTTTTGAAAATTTAATTTATTGAATGTTTAAAAAAACAAATGAATTTTTATTTGGTTTGATATTAGACTCAATTCTTATATAAAAGAAAATTCTTTAGTAAGAGAAGGAACGATGAAATTTTGATCGATATCTAAAAATTAATAAAATTAGTGCCAAGGGCAATCTGTTAAAAATGTGATGCTCTAGCTTGATGTATTGCAAAAATACCCTGAATTTTTCTAAATTTTGAATTGTTTTACAAATGCGTCTATGATGTCATATATGATAAGCTCTTTTTGAAGCAAACGACAAATTTTTCGAATTCCTGATGTCAAGGAGCGTCCATGGTTGAATTTTAAAACTTATTTGTCTATTTTTTTTCTTGTTTTGACTCAAATCAACGAATTTTCAACAAATACTTAGAAAGTTATGTATTAAATGGGAACAAGTAAAAAAATAACCTTAGTTTCAAAGCAAGTTTCAAATTATTTTTTTGGAATTTCCACTGTTTTGATGAAGATTCTGATTAAACTTGCATTTAATTCACTCATCTGAATACAAAATATGAAACTTATGTTTCTTCATAGTCTTACACTTGATTTAAGGCTTTGAAAAAATCCTTCATTTGATGAGTAGTTAAAAATTTATTAAAATTTATTTAAAACATTTAATGAAGAGTTTATTCGTAATATTTTTTTTATTGACGAAAAGTTTGAAAAGATATTTATAAAAGATTTTGAATACGTTTTGCAAATCCTATACAATAATAATAATAATAATAAATGACTCAACTCTTGTATTCAATTAAACAATAAAACATTGATTAAATCGGATTTCGGATAAAATCTTAATTGAATTGAATTTTCACAAAAACTTTTAATCGATTCTGAAATGAGATTTTGATAGATTCTGAAGGATAGCCTCAAATTCTAAGACTTAAGATAATATCAGTGTAATTTTCAATCATTACGATTAACACTTGTGTAGTGATATGTCTCATATTCTTGGTTTGTCTTCATTTGTTTGATTCATATCTATTGATATAAATTTTATCTTCAAATATATTTATAAAAGTTCCTTATTTATATGAATTCTAAATATATATCTGTTTTACTAAAAACTTGATTTGATTTTCTCAAAAACTCCATAAAAATATCTTTTTCTTAATTGCACTTAAAATCTCTTTTTTATCTTTGAATTTAAGGAAATAACAGAAGAGAATGACATGTATTTCAAAGAATTTTTTATATTTTCCTTATTTTGTTGTTTTGTTGTTTATTTATCTTAAATTGAATACACTTTTGTCAAAATGTTTTCTTGTTTTGTCAAATAGTTTTATAAAAAGACATTTTTGTTGTTTTGATGACAAACGTGTGACACAAATAATACAAACCAACTGTTGAACAGAATTATCACAAAATAAGAAATTTTCGGTTCTGTTCCTGAATTACAGACTTTAATTAATTAACTGACATTAAACTAACTGTTAATTTGTATTCAAAATTCATAAATTTCTCGAAAATATTAAAAAGAAAACTAAATTTTAAGTTAATCCGAATTTTGAGTCTAAAATTTCAGTTATTTTGATGTTATTTAAGCAAAAATGTGATTCACTCCAAAAGTTTCAGTTTTTCAAATGCATTCCAATTAAGAACTGCTGAAAAAACATATAACTAGATCATTATTTTGTTAGATCACTTGTTTGATCAATAAATTAATCCTGATCACAATCCACAGCAAAATTTTCGCCATCCTTTTCGTAATCTATTTCTATTCGAACTTTGATTTGTATTTTTGTTGGAATGTTGACAAAAGAGATGTTGTTGAGCACCGGCATCACTGAAGACACTGTTAGCTGTCGACTCCTTTCTCGGATATGGGATGGGCGGTAAAGACGTGTCATTACAGCTATAATGTGAGCCACTACTGCAGGAGGTGCTCGAAGACGATGATGTAGAACAAGTGCTGGTATTGTTCTGATCTCTGCATCGATTTTTCAATAGCTTTTTGCCCTTAGCTTTGCCCCAACTGACCAGATTTGACGAACTTTTTGCACTTGACTTCTGTAATAATTGTTCATGGTATTCAATGCCTGTCAGTATCGCCGTATCAAACACTTCCTATTCATTTGTTATAAGAAAAACAAACAAAAATGAGTAAAATATCGATTTTTCATCTCTTCTTTACATTTAATATTGAATGACCCGTAACTCAAAGTTCATATCAACTCATAAACAGATTAAACATTTATTCATAATTATTATTATTTTAATTAACCTCATTTCCAATCAGTTTTAAAGTCATTATTGAAATTATAATAAAAAATAATGACTTTTTATTTTAAATATTATTTCAAAAATAGAAAAAAATATTAAATTAATTTTTTTTCCTCAAAACTCCTTAAAATTGAAAAATTAGATCAAATGGCAATCAATTTATTTTAAAATACTTTGATTTTGGACTTTAATTGATTTACTTTCAAATGCTTTCAAATTTACGAACCTTTAAATTCTTTTGTGTAAGTGCTGAGCACTCAATGTATTTAATTGCACCGATTTTGTTGGCCACTCTTCGGGCCACCTCACTATTGACCGGCTGTTCGTGGCATTGAGCCAACTCTATCAGTACCTTCACGTCATGCCTGAGATCGCACTGAGTGCCCACCAGAATGACCGGTGCTTTATTGCCATAGCGTTTGATTTCTGGTAACCACTTCTCTTGAATGTTATGGAAGGACGTGGGACACACCACACTGAAGCACAGCAAAAATACATTTGTCTGTGGATAACAGAGTGGCCTCAGGGTATCGAAATCATCCTGCAATTAATCAAATATATGTTTCCATTAGTATTCAGTCTAACAATAATTCTGTGAAATATAAGAAAAGTATCAAAACAACAGATCAGTTATTCTGTGACCCAAACAAAGCACCGGAAACTCATATCTCGTATGTTTCGGTGTCTGACAATTACAAATGACTGCTCTAATAGTGGTGTTCCTCTTTATTTCTGAGTCTATTCCAAATTCTATTTTTAAAAATTTGCGAAATTCTTTTGCATTCAATTTATTGGATTTTTGTTTATAATTAATTATTTTTAAGAGATTCAGAACAAACATTATTTTTATAGGATTTCCAATTAAAATATCAATTATGAAATTATATATATATTACAATAATGAGAAATATGTATTCGTATATATTTATATATTTGTTTCAAAATTGTTTTTAACTTGGTCCATTTCTCATCTTAATTAAATGACTTGAAATTTCAAAGCCTAGTTCAAGGATTTGCTAGATTTTCATTGTTAATTAAACTGTATTCTAAAAACACGAAGAAATTATAATAATTGAAACAATTATTTGCTATTTTGGGCTATTTTTAGAACTTCTTTATTATATTTTAAACCAATTTTAGAAAGTATTTGAATAAACAAATAATTGGATAAACTTTTAATTAAATTCATTTGAATTACAGTCAAGTATTTAAAGTTAAAGTGATTATTGATAACAGAATTAAGATCTGAATCATATCATAATTGAAATCAAGATTTTGACAAACAATAAAATTGTGTCAAAAATAGACTGCAATTGTTTACATAAAAATTATGTCAAAATAAATTAAATATCAAATAAATTAACTTAAATTAATCAAAATATTAAGACTAAGTATGATTCTGGAGAAGACTAAATAAAACATTTGTGAGAATTACAACAAAAATAATTGAAGTAAACCTTAATTATAAATAGAGGAGAAGTCTATCCGAAGCAAAACTATTGGTTGAATTGACGCTAACATAAAGTCAAAGATTCTAATAATAATTTTTGTGTTTCAAAGCCATAAAATTTAAGAGTTATATAGTTTTGGAAAATATTTTCATCTCTTCTCCTCTAAGCGTTCCTTTAGATTGATTTCATTGGAGAATAATTTTATTTTATTTTTTTAAGTTTTCCAACACTTATATAACATTCTTGTATAACAACATTTGAGTTGAAATAATATTCAAACACTTAATAAGTTTTTTGCACTCATCCACAGAAACTACTTCTGAATATATCTAATATTAAATTTAATGATATGTGTGAAACTTATACCGCTGATTACCAAGCTCAGGGCTAGTTTCAAACGATATGTCACAGATTTTAAATATCCAGTAATATTTATTGAAGCAAATATGACCAAAATGTTTTTACCAAGTACATAATAAAACAATTATAATTTTATATAATTTTATTAATTTTTATTTAACTTAAAATTTATTATAATTTAACTATTTTTCTGTAAAAGTAAAGTCTTGAGCCAATAAAAAGACTCGGATTTAAATTAGCATAGTAAATTAGAAAAAGTGGACAAACATTTTTATAATATTTCCTCAAAAACAACTGTATTTTTTTTTGTACGAGGTTTTGAAAATTAGGAAACTTGATATGTATTTATTGAACCTTGTCTATCTACAGAATATTGAGTAATTCAATGCAATTAAAGCACTCAATCAAATTCAATTCAAAATTCAATTGGAAATAAGGCTTTTTTGTCAAATAAATTTGATATTTCCTGGTTTTCAATAACTTTAGTATAATTCAGAATTGAAGTAAACTTATTTGAATAATTAGTTGTCTTAAAAGCAAAAGTTATTCAGTATTTTCTTGAAAACCTTTGAATTAAATAAATTATTTTTAAAAAAAAACCCATTGATTTGATCAGAAGTAAACTGAAAACATTTTCCTCGAAGGAAATATTTGAGTGAAAATTACCAAATTATTATGAAATTGTCTGAAAAATTGAGTTCTTTGGGAAATAAAAGAATTCAAAGAATTTGAATCTGTTGTGGAAAAGGATGTCATCGATAAGTGGCCAACAATTTGTGCAAATTTTTAGTTTAATGAATAAAATGTGGAATAGTTTTGGTCTCATCTTTACCTCAAATATAACACAATTAATGCATTGAATTATGAAAAGACATAATAAATCACGAATTTATAACAAAACTGACTTAAAAATAGTTTATAAATAAGAAGTTTTCTTAAAGACTATATTCATTGAAGATTTAATGAATTCAAAAGCAATTATTTAGAGCAGAGAACTATAAACAAGTAATTTTTCTTAACAGTATTTGATTGGAAATATGAAAAATTTGTTTTTAATTCTCATCTGAATTGAATTCATTGACTTCAAGAAACAAAAAGTAAAGCACTCATTCATTCATTCACTCATTCATTGAGTGATTCATTCAAAATGGACTCTAAATTAATTTCACACAAAAACATAAGAACTGTCGAAACGAGAGATATGAGAGAAAACAAAAATATTCCCACAAAGATGTGAATTAGTCCACAACTCATTTTCTGTAAATGAGTTGCACCTGAAATGTATTTCATTGCTTTCAACTAATATTCCTGGAGGCTCTGCCAATTTTACTATTGACCCTTTTGACAGCTACTCAGATTAGGCCATTCACTACTAGTGACTACCATCGAGAGTAGCGGTCAATGATCAGCACATCAAAGGACTTATATTGTAGGGATACTAATAGTTTTGAAAGTCCGGGTTCGATATTCACACACAAAAAACAGCCGCTCTTATATTTATATTTTATTTTAATGATATATTGTGTAAAACTGTTATTCTCAATGATTCAAAATGCTGGGTGTTTTATTTACTTAGTCATTAAATAATTCAAGAAATTTATGAGAATCCGATGCTTTTCTTAATTATTTAATATTATTATTAGGAGTAATAAATCAGTTATTATTTTGAGTGAATAGTATTTCAAACATTTTTCTTTTGAATTGATTGGTTTCGGTGTTTCTCTGTTCTATAACCCAACAAATAATAGGAATTATCAAAATTGAAAAAAGCTTTTACAGAAAAATATGTTATTCTTTATTTGTTTGAACGAAAAATTCAAAACTGGATCCAAATCTTAACAAAGAAAGCTTTTTGAAGTCGATTATTATTAGAGATTAACTCATTTTTAGTCACTCCTAGCTTTAAAATACTGACTAATCTTCTAAACTGTTTTTCTTTTTCAAAATTAACCCCAAAAAAGACTCTGTTTTTAGTAAATTAATTAAAGTGACCAAGACACATAAAACATTATCACATAATGATTCAGTGCATCCAAAGTGTCTTTATTTTTAATCATAAGAAATCTTAAAATAAATAGAATGAAAAAAAATAATCTTAAGTGACATTAAGTGATGGACAAGTTGTCAGACAATCGGTATATCAAAGGAGTCTTAACCTTATCTTAACTAAAACTCGAAATAAATATGAGATGAAATATCAGTTCATTCAATCTAAGATAGGATGAACTATTAAGTTTTCCTATGTTTAATGTAAGAATTTTTCAAATTTCAAATAAAACCCAAAATGAAAGTCGAAGAACTTTAACAAACAAATAACTGATTGATTTTAATAATAGAGAGTCAAAAAATTTCATATAATATCCAGAGTCTCGTCATCTTTAGACTAATAAATAATTTAAATCAAAATTTCCGATTCTTCGGTGAGAACTGTGAAAATAATTTTGATCTTAAGGTATATAACATTATATGTATTTATTGGTAAATAGTTTTCAATGACTTTACAAAAGCCAAACCTCATGTCAAAGAAAATGATGTATCGATTGATGCGATTTGTTTAATGAAAAGTTGAATACCTTATTACATGAATATAAGTAATAAAATGAATATTCATTTTGAAATTTCTCAGTTTTCAGTCAATCATTGAAATCCGCATAATTTAGTAATACATACAGTTCTATATGTATTATGTATTACCGATTCATTGAGAATTTTTCCTTAAAGCAGTCAGATTTAAAAGATTAGCATGGTTGAAATATTTTGAATTGAAAACTTTTACTTAATGTATGTATATATCTAATTAGTTTCGGTTCAATTTCAGACCTCAACTCAGTTTTAATTATTTAAATTTTTCCGAAAAAAGTGTTCCATTTATTCGGTCGTAAATAAAAATTTTCTGAAATCCGTTTTTTAATTGATGTGAAAATGTATTCAAATGTATTGAATTTATAAGTAATTAAAAAAAATTCAATAGTAATTCAAACTGTAAGTGATATTCGTGTCAATTAGTAGTTATAAAACATTTTTTAATACAAAGTATTAAACGAATTAAAATATTTTTAAGCCTCGGGTCTATACATAAAAATAGTTGCATTTCTTCACAATTTTCATTCAAAACACACGAATTATGAGCCAAAGGGGTTTAATTTAGATGTGATCTAGCTAACTATCTATGATAGCTTCTTTTCAACAAAGCCGCAAATGAAAATTCATTTAATTTCCTGAGTACTAGCTATAAATTACAGATGTAAATAAAGGCTCTAGGTTGAAAACCCCCTGAGTTTTGCCTAAGAAAGCCTTACATTGCATTTATTTAGAGTAAGATTTTATGAAAATTATTTCAACCTGCCCTACCCTAAACCCCCTGTTTCGGTTTTAAGCTTGTCGATCCCTTAATACACGTCTTTTGAATAAAGTCATTGATTTAAAGTAATTTGTATTTTGTGACCCAACACTCGTTCCACTTATAACTTTTGATCAATACTTCGAGAGTATTACAGAAGTAAAACAAACTATTTTTCTTTAAATATATCGTAATTATTATTACTTTAATGGGAATATATCAATGAAATTACTCACGTCTTCTACGAATCTGAGATCTATAATAACATATGTTTTAATGAATTCAATTAAACTCAATTATTTAATCCAAAACTGTGTTATAAGAATACAAACTTTTCGATAATTTTTTTGCAAAATCTTATGAATTTGATGAGTAATTTATAGTCAATTTAAGTCTCACAATATTGAGTAAATTCTTTTAAAATTATCTTTTTGTGTGAATCACCAAAAAAGCAATAAAATAGAAACAGTTGTTGGCATAGAGTTTGGTTAATATATGCGATGTTTAATTAAGAATGTTTTGTATGGTTTCTCTATTATTTAATATTTATTTTAATCAAATAACGCTTTAATGGAATTAATATTAAAATCCGAGAAATAGCCCTAAAATTATTTATTCGGTAATAAATGTTGGGAACATTTACTCTACTATTGGCGGCTCAAGTGTTCACTATTTCTCTTAAAACGATTTATGCAGCACTTCATCGGTGGTCGTTATGTCAATGAACTTCTTCTTCACCTTCCTTTTGGCTTACGATTTATATATACTTTGAAAAAATAGGATTATATTTAACAAAAAGTTGCGATAAAACAAAATTATATATTTTCTATTTTACCGAAAATTGTTTTTTTAAAATTGAAATCAAATGTATTCCCAATTCATGACTGTTTGCCTCGTTTTTATAAATTAGTCTCTTCTTTGAAACCATGCAATCATTTCCTCAAAAGTATAATTTCGTAAATGAATTAATGGAAGACATGTTATGAGAAGAAAAAAAAACTATAAATAAGTAATTAAATAAATTGAAGTCAAAATTATTCGAGTTTTTCTCAGTAAATGATTTTTCGTGGTATAGATATTGAAAATTATTTCTAATCGTCTCAAATGATTGTCGATATAAACAAAATTAGTTCAAAAATGTTTCAAAAAATATTTAATTTCATAAACACAAGTGTTTGATATGTTTTTCCAAAAAAATTCCGGAAAAGTATTTGATTGAAAGCATTCAACTGTTGTAAACTTTTTGATAGAACGGACTTCTGTTTGATTATTATGTGGAGCGCTCAGCACTTTATCTGATGACAAAAGCATTTTTTGTGGTTTTCTATTAAATCGAGAAATAAGTTTAACCAAAAATTACAGGAAATTCTTGTTTTTTAAGAACCGTATAAAAGAATATTGAAATTTAGAACTTGCTAGTTTAAAAAAACTAATAAATTTTCACAATTTCAATGTTGAAATAATAGTATTGGATATATGACTCGGTGCTGGTCATAGATAATTGCCTAACAGGTGCCACAAAACCTGATGAATGATTGCTTTATTTTTGGCGCAAAACAAACATTTGTGTTCTCTGACCAAAACGTGACTCATCTCTGAATCTCATTCATTATTTAGACATCAATTCGGGTCGCAATTTGAGCGCAGGTGACCACAACTTCCCTCATTAATGTTTGCCAATAATTTGAGGCTAAAAATAATTTTAATGGATTACCAGAATTTAAGCATAAATTTTGCCACAAATTCCCGCAAATATTCAAATTTTATTCATTTTATGTTTCATTTGGCAAATATCCAACAAAATAGCTTTTAAAAGGCATTTTACCATGCTACTTACAATCTTTACTAAATAATCATAATTCTCCTTAAAATTAGAATGAATGAGTAAATTTTTTCTTTGAACAAGCTTACTTATGGTTTATCATAAATAGACTCAAACTTGTAGGAAAACTTTTGAACATGCTAATCTTAATGTTGAACAATAAATGTTTAAGCGAATGATCCATCAAGTCTTGGACAGCAATCAAATTAGAGAAATGCAAAGAAACTGTGAGAAGATATTAATCTGAGACCAGAATCGGTGATAAATTATGCAATTGTTGTGAACACAAACAACACAAACAAATAATAATAATTTGATTATTTTCTACGAATATTATGTTATTCTATAAATGATTTTCACACAAAACAAACTCATAATCAAAATTGAATTGATTTATAATTGAATCTGACATATGATTTGTATTCCTTTTGACATCAAAACCCTATAATTGGTTATCTTCTCTCATTTTATTCTCGAGAATCAACTTATAATCAAATTTATTCATCGTTTGTGAAGAATAAGAAGTTTTAATTTGTTTGGCGAATGTCAATGACTTTCATTAAAACAATCACTTCTTAGGTTTTCAGTTCAATGAGATTTCATCGAAGAAAATGCATTATATCTCATGAATAATAATTATTTATATTTTTGTCTTCTAATCAAATTTCAAAGAAATGGTTTCAGGTTTTCTTCAAAATGATTATCAGATGATATCTTAACAAATCATTTGAATTTAGTGCCAAACTTATAATCAAATTAAATGTTTACACATTTAACTAATTTAGTAAAATATGATAAATCTCTTGCAAAATGTTTTTTAACAGTTTTTAATTGAAATAATATTATCTATACTTTGAATCTTCAAATGTTTTGTATTTCATGTTTTGCTGTTTTACTATCTCTTCGGCGATAAGATGTTTAATAAATATTAATTTGTGAGAGAAGTTGTTTTTTGCAAGTTTTCATTTAAATATCAGATTGAAAAACATTTAGAAAGTTTCATACGGTTTATTTTAATTAATATTATTATTATTACCCTGTCCAAATTATGATAAATTTCAATTTTCAAGCAAAAAAGTTTCATAGATTGTAATAATTTTATTGGAAAACAAAAAATATTTAATTAATTTGAAAATCAATCCCACAATCAAATGGAGTAAGACTTTAAGCAATTAATAATTAATTGAAAAATACTAAAACTTAACTAAAAATAAATAAAATTAATTATAAAAAGTTTATTGGATAGAAAGGGTCCAAAATTTTATTAAATTCATTGAAAAGTTGATCAAAACGTTGCACCTAATTAAACAGTAAGGAAAGGCTACAAATCAAATGTTTCCCGTTGTGTCTCAAATATATTTTTAGCTCAAAATCACAAATTCGAGCAAATTTTGAATAATTTATAACAATTTATAAAAATAATTGTTGCTATACTTCTCACACGCCTTCAAATATAAATAATTTTATCGTTAAATTGAATTCAACCGACAATAGACTGACCCATAATAGCTCTTTGGGCCTCTTTGTGAACAACTATCAAAATCCAAAATAGCATTTATCCTAGAACAAATAACACTCAACAAAACAATTTTCACTTGAATTTATTAAATATGGAAATAAACCACAATTTACATCACAATTATGTTAAATGAATAAAATAAGTTCAATGTTTAACAAATTGTTTGTTTAAAGTCTTAATTATTGAATTAACCGAACCATTATTATTATTATTATACAATTTATTAGTCAATTAACACAATTGTTTGTCTGTGCAATAAATTGGGGGAAATTTTCGTGTTTTCTGACATTATTTCTGACATTATATTCAGTTTAGCGGAAAAATATTCTTTAAAATAACATTAATTCGTTACTTTTACAGCCAATTATGTCGATGAAGAACATTATCTCCGTTTAAAGAGAAAATAGTTTTAATATTTTGCCCCAAACTATAACATAAAACTCATAAAAACAAAATATTTCAACAGATTTGTGGAACTTCTGTATTATAGAGAATTTAGTCCTTAATTTTTGATAAATTTTGGTTTTCTTTTAGCTTTTAATGTAATCTTTGTCTTAAAATTATTGAAAAACAGTCATTTGAGGGAATGGTATCTTTAGTAAAAGTGTATTTTGGCTAATAATGAATAAAGCATTACTTGAAGCGTCGTTTTTCTCAGGTCCAGTTCACTCTCTTTAGACTCAATACAGGACATGAAATGAGAGTGAGTCTGAGTGAGTGAATGAGTGGGGCAAATGTTAGGGTACAGGTGGGCAATAAGTCCGGAATTCAGGCGTTTGCAGCTCATCAGCGCATTTCAGCGCTCTTCCTCTCAATTCTCGTTAGACCTGAGAGTAATAGTTGTGAGTAGAGAACTAAGTCGAGTCTGGATTCATTCTCAGGCCTTTTTTTCTTTGATATCATGCCCTCGG
>JAQGCE010000340.1:0-13251 GCA_034699185.1 Eupelops torulosus
TGTCGGTGGATATACCGCCAGTTGGCTGTCGACTATTGTCTACTTCGGCGTCGGCCAACGCTTCCAGGATGTCGAGCAATAGATCACGACTCAAGTCTCGAATGCGGGGCGATTTGATCACTTTAGGGAAGTATTGGACGATAAGACAGAGGGCGTGTTTCTTCATGTCATGCGCTTTGATCTTATCGGCCGCTTCTAAGATCTGAATGACGTTCTCAAACGTGACATTCATTTCCAGATTCTGTTTACAAAATGCTTGCAATCGATTGTTTGTAAATCCAAAGAAATTTGGAGCTGTGAACAAATAGAGGCTGTCCTCCGGCGGCATATTTACTTCGCCATAATATATGTAACGCAATAGTGTTTCAAATGACTGAACCGATGGAACCATTTCGCCGATAGTTATGGTAACCGTATTGTTCTGCGGGGGAAGTGATCGAAACATAGCCTCAAAATAGGCAGAGCGGGCGGCCAATACACTCTTGTGGGCTGTTATCTGGACTGAGTCAAGCACAAGAAATATATCGCAAAATTCTTTGCCAGAACTGGTGAGGAATAGTTCCATATCCTGTTCTAATGTAGTTCCAAAACTATTGGCACCATTTTTGGCATTAGGTTTAGTGTTTGCCTCCCGAGTGTTACTCCCATTCGTCTGTTTAGTCTCAGAATTGTTTCCATACCTAATGTTTGGCATTTGTTTTCTTCTAATTATCTCAACCATCAGTGGCTGAGAAAGAGTTTCAAACTCTTTACTCATTACAATACAGGAGTAGTTATTCTCTTTTACAATAAACTTCATACAAAATTCCTATAAAATTGAAGAAAATAATTAATTTAATGAATGCTTTGAATAAAAACCAATAAATACTTTAATGAAATCCAGTTTTAATTGAGTGGCGTTTTGTATGGCAACCAAAACATTCGAGTGATTTATGGCCGCATTTAAATAGAGGACACACAAGTGCTCCAATCGCTTCATTTGGAAGCGAACTGCCAGAGTATAGACATCCATCATCAACAGCACAATTTTATTGCTGAGCGGATCCCCAGACTTCTTATTTGGATCAATTCTGTCGGTGTATATATAGTTGAGAACCAATTCAAACGCTTCTGAATTCACATTCTTTAGGCTTATCTGAAGTCTTGGCTTATCGTCAAAACTGTTTGTATGATTCAAAGGCTGTAAAAGTCCCGAATCGAGTCTCAAGTCTTGTGCGGCTCTTATTTTGTTTCTCAAATATTGAGATCGGGCCGCACAGAAGGCAATGTGTGCGGGTATTGTCGCCACTTTACCACTGATCAGATCACTTACAATGAACTCTACGTCATAAAAGTTTGTCTCTTCTTTTGTTAGTTTTTTCTCCAGAAGTTTTCCGAAGTCGTCCTGAAGAGTACACTTCGGATAACTTGAGAATTGGAAACGAAATAATTCACTGCTTCTGACATTATTATCAACGGTTCCACCGAAGACATACATTCCATCATCAATAACAGCCGCTGCGTGAAAAAGACGGCCCGAAGGTATCTCACTATCAGCAGAGGGTTGGACTACAGACCAGGTATTGGTGTCCAAATCAAAACTAATCAAAGATAATAAGAATTCGCAAAAAAAGTCATAAATCAAATTTTAATACCAGTGAAGATCACTCGGAAGAGTTGAATCTGCGGCGCCTCCGAACACATATAAGTGGCGATCAAATGCAACCATTGTATGACCATATCTTCTGGTAGGAGGCGGAGGAGCGCCTCTTAGGATGTGCTCAGTTGTAGCGATTCGGGTCCAACTAAACAAAGATTTTTAAAATTATTTAAACAAAATTCAAATAAAGGGCCGAATAGAGAGGGAAATGGTTTGAGTCCTCAATCTTTCAAATAGTTTTAATTACAATTTGGTTTTGAAGTGAAACTGAAACAAATCGTTAGTCATTTTAGCGCCCGATTGTCCGCTGAAAACAAACATACAATCTCTGGCCACTGCCACCGGAAAGTTACAACAAGTGGGCGGACAATCACCCGATTGTATAACTTCTTCCCAAACTCTGTTCTCTTCAATGAGTGGTAGAGTCCACATATCATTGAGACGGGCGTTACCATCATATCCGGCAAAAATCCATAGCTTATTATCATAAACAGCACATCCATGAGCAGAACGGGGGACCGGCATTTTATTTTCGAACTTCCATTCAGTCCAATAACCGCTCGTAAACTTATACTCATATAAGTCGTTCCGATTGGTTAGGTTTGAGTTGGAGTGGATGTCTCCCGTATAGCCTAACCATTCAAACCATAAGTAAAACCTTTAAATTGATTTATTATGAGATTAAGAACTCGTTTATTACCGCCGAAGACAAACATAGAGTTATCATAAACAACTGCTGAGTGATGATAACGACTAGTCGGAGGAATACCCAAAGTAAAGGCCCGACACCACGAGTTATCGATTACATCGAATCGAATCAAATCGTTTAACATATGCTTTCCATTGTCACCACCGAACACATAAATGGCTGACTTATAGCTGACAATCGTATGTTTTGAGCGACGACTGCCCACAAACTCATCGCATTCACCGCAACGACGCCATCGATGGACTGACTCCAGTGGCCCGAAGTCTAGACTCAGATATTCAGAGCCACAAGAATTTTGATGGACAATGCGATTGGGACTGACATCCATTACTAAGATATAAATGTCACTCTCAATGATAATTGAATGACATTTACATTACTAACCTATTGTTTACATTTACTACCTCTTCAAAAGTCAACAAAAAAATAACAACAAATATAATATAAACTTTTTTAAATACAAACGAATCTATTTTATGTATACAATAGTGTATATAAAAGTATTAAAACTTCGTTTTTGGTTCAATTCTTTTGGTAGCCATAAAATTAGAGGCATTTATATAAACACCATATGATTCACATGTGATTTGAATTTCAATTAAAATTAAAACGCGTTTTATAATTGAATTTTTACTATTTAAATAAAAGCAAGATCACTTTCCAAAATGACATATAGATTACTTAATACAATGAGAGCATTTGGTGGCCGTTTGTCGGCCATATCTCTTCCAGAGAGACTTCGCGGTGGAAGTATTGAACGGGCGGTGGAATACTTGAAACAAGTGATTATTGACTACAAACAAGTGGCAATCGATACCCACAACGAGTGCCGTAACCGACCCTTCAAAGCCAGTGCTTATGGCTCTCTCCTTGCATTTGTCGGATATTGTATGGCCACTAATCCGGATGAACACGATTTTAGACAACAACTGTTGGAAAGTCAGAACAATCTGTCATCAGTTCCATCGACTCTTTTAAACCGAAATTCTTGTGAATTTGTCTTAACTTTGAATGAATTAAAAAATCAAAAATTATTGAATTATCAGAGTTTGGGTCTCTTCTCAATCCTATATATGACTGATTGGCCGAAGAACTGTTGCATTTATGTAAATCAATGTCAATATATTAGACCTAAATTTAGTTCATATATCGACCGAATCGTTGACATCGGATTCATCAATAAATTCAGACTTTTGGACACAAAAATGGCTGACTATGACATCAATGAGAATGAATGGCAACAAAATAGTTGATAATTAAGACATTCATTTCTGTTTTTAATTGTTTTTGACTTAAAAACTGATTTACGCATTCATT
Source organism: Eupelops torulosus (assembly GCA_034699185.1). Lineage (NCBI taxonomy): Eukaryota > Metazoa > Arthropoda > Arachnida > Sarcoptiformes > Phenopelopidae > Eupelops > Eupelops torulosus. The sequence continues at coordinate 3,666 of JAQGCE010000340.1, forward strand.
TATATAATTATTATTATTACGATAATTGAGATTCAATAAAATTATTATGGTGAAAATATCTATTAATATACTTTACTTGTTTATAATTTATTTAATTAGGTTTAAAATTGTGTTATAGTTTGTAGGGATCCACCTAGTAACTATAAATAATTTGAATTAATCATGCTTCCTTTTGAAGCTATGCATAAACAATAATTATTATTTAATAACCTTTTTATCAAATGTCAAACTTATGAACATTCAGTCAATGTTTATATCTTTTGTGTGCATATCATGTCTTGAATGTTATCTAGTCTAAATTTTGAAATAAATGTTTTAACCAGAATATTTGTGGTCTACAAACTGGTTCCTTTTGAATTTTGCCCTTATCTCTAATATATATATTTATATTGAATACAATAATTATGATCTTGGCTATTTATTAAATTCTTTTCTTGGCATTCATTCGTAACTATTTTGACTTCAATTATGATATGTTTTACCACTTTTTATATCTTTTTATAACTTTATTGTGTTTTTAATATAATGTTTTATAACTAATAGTTTTTATGTTTTCTAAATTAACAAATGTGTGCAAGCTTGTTTTATAATTTAAGAGATGTTCAGCCATTGGGATATTGACCTCAACTATTGACCTGTGCATTTTTTAGTAAAATTGGATCATTAACCCTGCTTATTTTTTATTGCTATATAATGATATAATAATTGGTAAATATAATAAATATATAAGATTGATAGATCTTGATTATTTTATAAATGAGATAAACTATATCTTAGAAGTTATTCAATTATAAAAAGTTCTCTTATTTTTTGGTCAAAACATTAATTGCTTTTGAAATTGAAGTGAAATCAGAAAAGAGAGAAATTTTTAATTAAAAAATATCTTCAAATAAATGGACGCAAAAACTTTGGAATGGGTTTCGGAGAACAAAGATTTACTAAAACCGTAGACGAAGAGTTCCTGTGCCCGATATGTCGGGACATTGTGGATGAGCCTATCATATCTCAATGCGAACATATCTTCTGTAGAGTATGTATTAATGAATGGCTTTCGAAGGAATCTTCGTGTCCAGTAGATCGACAACCTTTGAAAGCACATCGTTTGTCGGATGTCTCGAGATTTTACCGCAATTTCTACGCAAAACTAGAAATGAAATGTGAGTTCCAATCGATTGGATGTCAATATGTTTCTAAAATTGAGAAAATCAAAGAACACCAGATTTCATGTGAATTTAATCCAAATATTAAGAGTGAGTGCAGACACGGATGTAAAGCAATAATTACCAGAAGTGAGGTCTCAACACATAATTGTGTCGAGTTTTTGATGAAAATTATCGATCAAAAGAATAAACAAATTAAACAAATGAATGAAAGAGAGACCGAATATAAGAGAAAACTTATGGACTTTCAGATCACTATTAAAACTAAAAACAGTGAAATCAATCACTTAAATGAATTTCTCTTTGAAAAGAAAAATATCCAAACTTTAGGTAAAAACAAATCATTTTTTAAATAAAAACTTAAAAAGATTTTTCTTTTTATTAGAAAATAAGACATCAATTATTCCTCTGATCAGATACCCGATAGAGACAAGTATTGGCAACTCTTCTGATACTAAGTATTATTATTTAATTGATTGAATATTTTAGAAAATTTGTGACAATTTTTATTTTAAATTAAAAGTGTGCACAAATTCAAGCTCTTATTGGTCGGCGACAAAGGGGCCGGAAAGTCATGTCTTCTCATGAAATTTATAGGCAATGATTTCGTTGAAACCCATAAAGCTGTGAATGGTTATAGAATTGGTACCATTGAGTTGGATGACCGCATAATAGACCTGCAAATATGGGAAAACAGTCGCCAATTCAATGTTTACACTGACTTCCGAGAAGTGGACGGAATAATGTTTGTTTATGATGTGACCAAATGGAAGACTTTCAAGAATTTGAATAATCAAATCAAAGATATGAAACGCAAGACTAAAAGTGATGTCAAAAGACTTCTTGTGGGAAATAAATGCGATAACATTGAAGATAAAACTGTCGACTATTTGAGTGCATTGAAGTTCTCCCGAATTTCAGGTAAAATGAATTTGAGCATGTTGAAATTAATATAATAATTAAATGTATTCAGGGATTCCTTTCATTGAGACGTCGGCTAAAAGTGGTTATAATGTTGAAGAAGCCTTCTATAGAACTGTCACTCAAAGCGTTATCCAATTATCAGATTTAAGTTCAATCAATCAATTGATAAATTAAAAGAATTTTTGTTGTTTTGTTATTTAAACAAATTATTTACTCCTGAAATTTGCTTCGCTTTTAATTTGTTCTTTCAATCGATATTTTATCAATAAATTAATAGTTTAATCATTTAATATACTGTTAATCAATAATATTTAAATACAATATACACTAAATGTATGAATATTTTAATTAATCAATAAAATTCCGTCAAATAAAATAACATTTTTATGAATTTTCTGTAACTGTGATGTTCAGGGAGGAATAGGCCAGATCTGGCCTTTTAGCTTGATCACTGATCAGACCTCACTAGAAAAATGGGGACAAATAAAAAATGGTTATAAATTGGTTCATCGAAAGGTTACTTTTAAGGGCAACTTGACTTTCCGATACTTTGGTGATCTCTAATAAAATTATTATTTAAAGGCTGATGATATTTAGCGTAACTAGCAAGATATTGATAAACTATTAAAGATTACATATATTTAAGTACATTTACATAATTCTTTTACATAATTATTAATAATTAACATTAATCTTCTGTAATATCTATAAAATAATAGACAAAAATATATTATTTTGATTATTTCTTTAGAAAAATTACACTACAGTCGAATGCGAATATGATGAACACCCAATATAATCAACATGCTGATATAATCACTCTATGAGTAAAACCGTTATGACCGTTAATGAAACCTCACCGATAACTTATCATTAATAGTAATGATATAATCGATAGTAATGAGTAGAGTTATCAGGATTGAATATTCAATAAATTCAATTTTGAAAATTCAATAAATTTATTAAATATTCAAATGTCCGAAATATAAATTCAATAAATTCAATTCGAAATATGCTTGATAATAGTAAAGTTGAAAAATTATTTGCTGTTCAGGCAGTTTATTAATCAAAAACTCGCAAGAAAATTAGAAGAAAGTTAGAATTTTGTATAATTTATCTGATTCTGAGTAGTCTCCGAAAAGTTGGAAAAATTGACTCCCGTTCCCTCCCGTGTCCCGAACAACCAACCCCGTTCCCTCCCTAATCCCGTAAGGGAATCCCTGGAGGGATCCCTTAAATTTCCCTATTCCCTTAACTAATGAAATTCAACATGAGAGACTATAATAGCGTTAAAATTCAAACAATTTTATTTGAAATTAATACAAATCAAAATTAGATTTAATGAACAACTAAATGGTTAACTTAATCTTTTGAATTCATTTTAACACAATATCATTAAATTTTCGATTAATCACTAATTAAATCAAATATATTTATGGTTTATATAATGTTTTTCTCAATCAAATCAATGCATAAGTAACTGTAAAAATGTTTACATGTTTTAAACCCAATGCTTTCATAACTGTTACCATATTTTCTGCAATTTATAACATTAAGGGATTTTTAAGGGAATGGAAACTTAATCGGGATTCCCGTATCCGTCCCGTGTTTCAAAAACGACTCCCTATTCCCTCCCATTCCCTTACGGGAGGGAACCCGTTTGGGAACCCTTAAGGGAGTAGGGATTCCCTTTCGGAGACTATTCTGAATCAGAATTTGTGATTACTTTTGATCTTATATCTTTTTTTTAAATAGAGTTTATTCAGGAAAATTCCTTAATGAGCTTGTTCATCCCTAATAAAGAGTTAATACGAAAAAAATTGGAAAATTTTATTTTTCATAATTTTATTTCAATGAACTTTTACTTTTAAAGTTTTTAAAACTGAAAGTGTAATTTTGAATGAACAAGTTATATTTGATTGCATCACATTTTACTAATTAGTTCCAATCGATGAAATAGTTCTGAATATTCTTGAAGTTATTGACAGAATTGATCCCAACTTCTGAACTGATGCCGACATCTGTTGATAAACATATCGTTTACTAAAAACCACTACTTTTCAGACAATTTTAATGTTTTTCACTAACATTTGAATTGCGATCAAATTTAATGATATTATCGTTTAATTTAATTTATGTTAAAATAATTATTTATTTCAAACTTTAATTTAATTAATAAATTCACAAAAATTCTTGTTTTAAATCAAATAATTCATTAATTGTCGAAATGGTTTACTATCTTCTGAACCGTATTTTTCCAGTTTTGAAGGTAATTATCTTCCGATTTGTTTATCATTTTATCACTTTTTTACTTCCAAATAACTCTTATATCAAATCCTTGTCCTATAGTGTAGTAAATCTTCAGCCAATTTGTTTCCATCGCTATCTTCAGCGCAGTCTTCAGTTTGTTTTCAATCGCTGTATAAAAGAAGTTATTCTTCAGATTCTTCTGGTTTGCAGCCACTGATCGCCCATTAAATCGATTAATTAAACTTTAGATTAATTCACAGCAAATGCAGACCTGGTTGTGATCGGCGCCGGTCCGGGAGGTTATGTGGCAGCCATTAAAGCCTCTCAGTTGGGAATGAAGGTCAGCATCAGATCTAATGTCAAATTTACTTTTATTTAATTAACACTTTAATTGTCTGATTAACAGACCGTATGTATAGAAAAAGGGGAGACATTAGGCGGTACGTGTCTTAATGTGGGATGTATTCCATCGAAAGCACTCTTACATAACTCCCATCTCTATCATATGGCACACTCTGAAGATCTCAGATCCCGAGGAATAGAATGTAAGCATTAGTTACAAGAAATTTGTGATATTCTGATTGATCTTCAATTTAATGGTTAAGTCGAGGGTTTAAAACTCAATTTGGAAACCCTTATGGATCAAAAACGAAATGCTGTCAAATCCCTGACCGGAGGAATCGCTCAACTTTTCAAGAAAAATAATGTCTGAAATAGTTTTTTCAATATTTTTGTTTGATTTTAATTTGTTTTATAATTTATAAAATGAAAGGTCACTCATATTAGAGGTCACGGAAAAATAACGGCCCCCAATGAAGTGACGGCAATAAAAGAGGATAACTCTACGGAAGTGGTTAAGGCTAAGAATATTCTCATCGCAACCGGTTCTGAAGTGACGCCATTTCCAGGGATTGAGGTATTCATTGCTTTAATTGAGATCTTGTGTTGATTTTAATTGAATTTTTATATTTAAAAGATTGACGAAAAGACAATCGTTTCATCGACGGGTGCCCTTTCATTAGATAAAGTACCAAAAAGATTGATAGTTATCGGCGCCGGTGTTATCGGTCTTGAGTTGGGTTCTGTTTGGTCCCGACTGGGCTCTGAAGTCACAGCTATTGAATTTTTAGGACACGTTGGAGGCCTCGGAATCGATGCCGAGATATCGAAGAACTTCCAAAAAATTTTAGCAAAACAGGGATTAAAATTCAAATTGAATACGAAAGTGACGGCCGCCTCAAAAACAGGTGACGGCATTGAGGTTCAAATAGAAGCGGCCAAAGGGGGCAAACAGGAAACAGTCAGTTAAATCACTAAAAATTTTGTTTTTCTAATTTTATTTTTGATGTTTAGCTCGAATGCGATGTTCTGTTGGTATGTGTGGGTCGTCGGCCATTCACTTCAAATCTTGGTTTAGAAGAGTTAGGCATTCAAAAGGATGAGCGAAATCGAATCAAAGTTAACTCTAGATTTCAAACAAATATTCCAAAGTATTGTTTGTTTTTAAAAATTATATTCAATTTTATAACAAATGTGTTATTTCAGTATTTTTGCGATCGGAGACTGCGTTCCCGGACCCATGTTAGCCCATAAGGCAGAGGATGAGGGCATTGTATGTGTAGAGGGTATAGCAGGTGGACCTGTTCATATAGACTATAATTGTGTGCCTTCTGTAATATACACACATCCTGAGGTGGCCTGGGTGGGCAAATCTGAGGAAGACCTCAAAGAACAGGTAAACTTTTGATTTCAATAAATATCTGATTTTTTTTTATTTGATTTTAATTTAATTTTTGAATAGAAAGTTGAGTATAAAGTGGGAAAATTCCCGATGATGGCCAATAGTAGGGCCAAGACTAATAATGATGCCGACGGTTTAATCAAGGTCGTCGCCGATAAGGCTACAGACAGAATACTTGGTGTTCATATGATTGCTGGGGTATTATTTCACTTTTCAGTGTTTTATTTTACGGAAAAATAGACTCAATTTTCTATATCTTAAAGCCCGCGGGGGAACTCATCAATGAGGCAGCCCTTGCAATGGAATATGGCGCCTCCTGCGAGGACGTGGCCCGAGTGTGTCATGCACATCCGGTAAATTATTTGATTCATTGATTCATTCAGTTATTTCACATTTGATTTATTGACATTTCATTCAAATTATGTTTAATAGCTTTACATTAATATTCAGTATTTCGTAATAATAACTGTTTTCCGTATTTTTACTCAAAAAGTTGTGCCAAAAATAATAACTGATTTTATCGGTGTTTTCATTATAGACCGTATCCGAGGCTTTCAGAGAAGCAAATTTGGCCGCATTTTTCGGGAAACCCATCAACTTTTAGTGTCCATTAAACTAATAAATCAATTAATTGTTAATTATTTTTAATTATTTTAGTTTTTAGCCAATGATTTCAATTGTTTTTTTTCTCAGAAATTGTTTTGAATCAAAACAGCCGTTAAATTAGTTTTAGTTTATTATCGATTAAATAAATTATTTGTTTTGAAAATTCTTTCAATGATTTTAAAGACATTCGAAGCGATAATAAATTCAATAAACATTTAAAACAGACTTTTTTTTAAATATATATTATTTGAGCAAAAATTATATAATAAATCAATTGATTTATTGTCTCAAACGAAGGGACTGACGTCAAGGATGGTCAGACGTGATAGGCTTAGGTTTGGAGTCAGCCCTTATTCTGAGTTTTCTATATAACATGAATTGATTTTTATCAGAATTTTGTTTTGGAGCAGAATTTTAATGAAATTTTCAAATTTAAGTCAAATTTTGAAATTGAAAATTCATTTAACAAGATTTCAAATGATATCTCCTGACATTTAACATGATTTTGATATATTTTCCTAGAATCAATCATGCTAATTTGAAATCTTATCTCCAATTGTGAATAAATTAAATTATAAAACTTGAATTTCTAGTCGTTTATTCAACTCAAAAGGGAATTTCTCTCTCTTAGCCCTTTTTTGCCCCAGTACCCTTCCTCTGGACATCCCTTCACTAAAATAGGAGTCCATTATATAAACATTAAAAGAATAATAAAAATATATTTTAGAGAATATTGTTTTTTAAAACATTTATTCCATTGAATGCATTACTTATTAAATGAAAGTCATTTGAAATACATTTTCCGATCGATTATTTGCTGACAACTCAAACAACTGAACGTATAATCAGTTCGTTGACCACAAAAGTTCTCTACTCCTATAACTTCTAATGTAATGATTCTTAAAACCATTTCCACTCATTTCCAGACAACTTGTTTTCGAAGCATAACTTTAATTACACAACAATTCAAATGCAATTATTTTGTTTGAAATATTTTTTTCTTCTTTGAATACTTTTATTTGATTTTTATTTATTATAGTCTTATATTATTTTTTATAGTTTTTGTGACAATTTTTGAAAAATTGCAGTAAATTTGTCAAAATATATGAAATAGTTTTGATTTATTGATTAATAAAATAAAATATATATAACATTATTATTAGTCATATAATAGTTTATAGTCTCCGAGAATTATATTAAACAACGAATTGATTAAAATTCTTAACAAAAGTTTTATAAGATTTTTATTTATAAGAAAATTCTTCTGAATTCTCAATCCATAACATAAGGAATTCAAATAGAATTTAATCTCAAAATTCCTTTCTTTTGACGTAAAAAATCCCATTGTGAATATTTTTCCACTTAAGATAATATTTAATCAAATTGAAAGGTTTTTTCTTAATCTCAAAATATTTTCTGATATTTTTTTAAAATTTCAATTTTATCGGATCTGAGCTGAGATTAAATAAACCAATATTTGTGACAAATAAAGGACTGAATATGGGGTCTGACCCCGAAATATAGCTCACTATTACATAAAAATTGTGTTAAAATACGATTTTTCACAAAATGAATAGAAAAATAATTAGGATTTCGCCACTGGTTTTGGGACAGAAACAAAAAAGAAGTTTATTCCTATTTTAAATTCAAATTCCTCCCAAAGCTATCAAAATAGTATTGAAGTGATTGTAATCCAGTTCTTAGTTTTTATTAGTACTAAAAATATAGCCGAAAATCCTGAGTATCAGGTCTTCCAAAATTAGCCCCAAACGAAAAGTTACCTTCAATTTGGAAGATGTTATTCAATCGACAAAAATCTAATTTAAGTATTCATTGACTGACTATAGTTTGAAACACAAACCCAAAGAATCCTTTCCATTGAGTTATGCTTTGAATTGTTTGGCCATTAATTTTATAAATAAAGATATGAATAAATCATTGATTTCAAGTGTTTTAGTCCTATTCGTGGCTATACTTGTGTTTCAATCGTTTCAAATGACAGAGGGTTTCATCAAATGGATCGGAAATTCCACAGTTTGTAATACATGTGATGGAGTGGACACATATTCGGGAAGGAATACTATGTGTTGTCTAATCCACAGCCAGTGTTGTCTGTATGTATCATATTTTGATAACAAATTAATTCAAATTCTCAAGGATTCAAATTTATCGGAAGATTATTTCATTTAAAGCGGAATTTATTTCAATTTTCCAAATAAAGAGGAAAAAAAGGAAATAATTCAGAAGTTTAAAAAAATGTGAAATGACCTTATTCACATTTTAAACAGATTATCTCTTAATACTTTTAAAATTCAATGAAAAATAAGTTTTATTATTGATTAGAATATATATCAATAGGTTGTGAAAGTAATCGATTAACACCTAATTCTGAGTCAGAATTTGATTGAATAGAGATTTTATTAATAATTTTTTGTATGCATTGAAAGTCTGACTCAGAATATATGAATTCATATAAAAAATTGTTTGTGTCCTTAAAAAAAAATTTTTTGCCCACATTTTTGTGATTAAAGGGAATTAAATCCAAATTAAATTCAATTTCAAGGTTTGAATGAATTCAGGGATTAGTCAACGAAAACAGATGAGAGTAGAGAACAATAGACTGAACTTGAAATATGACATTCGTTTGATTTTTGAAGGGATTTATTGTTTTGAAAGTTTCCAAAACATTTTGATTGAGTATTGAATTCACTAACTATTGAACCGAAGGCCTGAAAAACTAGTTATCGGTTTATGGCAAAGAAGTGGAACAAAGTTCTCATTTCTCATAAAAACACTTAATTTTTCCGACAATTTTTTTATAATTTGAATAAATGTTTTCCGCGAGAATTCACACAAACTTACAATTAATTCACAATTAAAATGAATTATAATATCAAATGTGTTA
>JAQGCE010000341.1:0-13250 GCA_034699185.1 Eupelops torulosus
AATATGTTTGCAATCAGATTATAGAACTATAAATATTTTGAATCCTAAAAATGTGTTATTCTGTGAAAAAAAAGAGTAAGATTTCATTTAAGTGATGTACTGTTTAGAGATATTGCGCTCATCCTTTGGTAAAGTTCTCAATACTTAAAATTCTCTCAAAGCCTTCCATAGTTTTAAAAATATTTTTCGCAAAATTATATTTATTCAGAAAAATATCAGTCGTTTTAGAATTTCTGTTGAATCAAAAATTTATATCTTCTTTGTAGAGAAGACGGGTTTTCTCCTATTTATTGATAATCAAGTGTTTGGTTTAATTCTAGAATAGTTTCGATTCCGTTAATTAAAACTTTTGAAAGTAATTCCTCTGTCATTACTCACGAATTGTATTAACCTTTCCATTCAGCTGTAATTCCAGTCCACTCACAAAATTGATGCGATGCCGGAAAAAGAGGCCCAAAGTTTGTTTGTTAATTACCTGATATTAATCCTTTTACTACTGATTCTATGGATTATATACTTCGGTCTTTGGTATGTCTTTCTGTTTGAATCCCTTTTCTAATTAATTAATACAATTATAATGTTATCACATATTTGTGAGAATTTACGAAACTGTTGTCTCAACCTTTTTCTCATTAAATTAATTTGGTTTTCATTTTCAGATGTAGACAAGAATCAGAAGACAGACATCACATCATATTCTTAAAAATGTAGAATAGATTAATTCTTTTGTTTTTTGTGGTTCCGACACCTTTTGATTATTTAAATACCTAGTTCATTCAATTGTAGTTTTTTTTGTTTAATTCATTAAAACTCATAATCAATTTGTTTTAAAATATTCTTCTCATGTTATTCAATAAAATCATTTTTTAAAATTATTGAAAAGATTTGATTTGATTCAGATTATTTAGCTTGATCATAATTGCTTATTAATAAAGTATGTATAATTCATTAAATTCATAGAATTTTTCGTTTAATTGACTAAAATATATTGAATCAGTTTAAAGAAGTTTAAAATAGATTAGAGATAATAAGATTCGTTTGTATTTAAGTCTTTAATTAATTTATAGTAATTAATGTGTGAAATGTGTGTCATTTCAATCAATTCTTAGCGTTTCTTCAGTCATAAAAACGCAATAAAATCAAAGATGCACAAGGGAAGGGGATTTTTAAAATATCCCCCTAAAATCGAGAGCCCCTCTCGGAAAATTTTGGTGCCGCGTTATGTTTTGGAGGCAGTTTTTACCATATTTATTACTAAAAATGAACTAAAAACTACCCCCTCTAAATTTTGAAATTTTTTGAAATTTATCCCCCACCCTAAGATCGAGGACACCTTGTGAATGCCTGATAAAAATTACATTCAATTTTATATGAATTCCATATTCTGTGATTTTGACAGAATTTTTAAATTAGTCAGATAGCTTGATAAAAACAAATGAAACATTAACTATTAAATTGAACAGATCACCAAGCTACTCTTCAAAAATACTTAAACAGAATTATTTTTAAAAGTTTCAAACAAAAATAATTTATGCGCTAATAAAGTGAGTCAATTAGTTTTAAAGAGATTTAATTCTATGACTAAAACTCTCTAAAAAGAATATATTAATAGAAATCAATCGACAATTTCCTGAGAAATCAAGGATTACACAAATTTAAAGAATCCAATGCTTCAACTCTTAAACGGAAGGCTTCCTATTATTTGGGATCTCTGCCAGAAATAATATAGTTTCATACAATTCTTCTAATAAACAACAACTCATATCTTATTTAATCTAATTTTACGATTCATTTATTTTATATTTGAAAATAATGTTATATAAACATAAGAATCAAATATCAAATTATTGTATTTATTATGGTTTAAATCTCATAATTCTTGGTGATAATTGAAAATAAGGTTATTACTGATTGGATCAATTAATTTAAAAGTTTTATCTTTTTTTGCCACTTTCTTGGCTTTTTTGGCTAATTTTCTGAGTTTTTTCTTCATTCTCTTTCCAAATCCAGACTCTGTTATAAATAATTTCAAATATAATTAAAATTATTATAATATAAAGAATTATTTAAATCGTTTTTTACAAAACATGGTATATATTGAATAAACTTAATTTGCAAGAAAAAACTTGTGAAATAAATTCATACCGACACAAATCATTAGATCGAAAGCCAATAATAAACAAAGAATTAGAACAAAAAGTGTAAAAATTTTCATCGTTTTTGCATTTCTTTTCCAAAATCTTATTAAAAATTATTTCAATAAAATAAATTTAAAATTAATTGTAATTCAAATAACATTACCTGAGTTTAAGAACAATTTATTAGAAGAAATGGATTAATTCATTTTTATCTATATTTTGAAGAGTCATAAATCGAGATAAATATTTAACTCATAATTAAATCATTTAATTTACAATATATCGAATCAATCACTTCCAAGATATTCAATGCAATTGATTTTTTGAAGAATAGAGTGGAAATCACTCAGGTATTGGTGATAAACAAATAAAACTTAAAAAAAACTATTAAATAATAATAACTTAATCGGAGATAATTCTATTGAATAGCACTTGATTTCGATTATGGCTTCAAATATTGATTAATAATTATATAAATCATTGAAAAAACTGATAATTCTATCTCTTTATTCAAAAACTTTGATCTAATCGTTAAATCATTAGAAACTTATTGAAAACTCAAAAATTTGTTCAAATATAGCACTGAAATGAAGAAAAGATAACTAAAATCATAATTAATTGTAAAATGAAAGTAATTATGAATTGGGAAATGCTTTTATTTATTCAATCTATAAAAATCACTGATTAGATAACATTTTAGGAAATTATTTTTAGAAAATCAAAGAAATTAATATAAAAACGTTTCGAAATAAAACATTTGATATACTCTTTGTAATTAACTTCAAACACAATTAATATAAATAATAATGAATTTATTATAAAATCTGATAACTTTAATGAAGTATTAATTTCTTATAATATTATAAACATTGAGATAACAAATAATCAACAGTTGAGTCAATCGACTAATTCTTCAATTATTTGATATTTAATTAATTGTTAAATCAAAAGGCAATCAAATATTTATCAAATGCTTTGAAAATTGATAATTCGACGGATTATTTGACAATAAGTCAATTTTTGGCGAAATTGATTGCGATTATGCTTTAAATGTTACAATTTATAGATTTGTTGAACACTTTTGAACTAATTGTCAATATATTTATGCATTTATTTATTGATTACTCGTATTGTTTAAGAAAATTCAGATGAAATTCTTTAAATTTGTTCATCATTTGGTTCATAAGTTGAGTCGGAGGCAAAATAGTGGTCCGGAAATGATAAGTGCCTTCAATTTGACCGAAGCCTGAACCCGGAACAACACAAATGCCAGTGTTTTCGAGGAGAGCCATTGCATATAAGAAATCAGGTTTTTGTCCCTTACTTTCGGCGGCTTTAATAGCTTTGGGCGGCAAAATAATTTTGGGAAAGGCATACATAGCACCCGCTACTCGGTTCGATTCAATTCCAGGAATCGAATTGAAAGTATTGGCCACTAATTGTGCCCTCTCTCGAAGTGATTCCAGGGATTCTTTCTTCTCTTTCATATAAAGATCATAGGAAGGCGTTCCTTTCGGGGGAGGATTTACTACACAATCCATTGCTATCTGACCCAAAATAGATGAGCAAAGTCTGGCGCTCAGCATTTTATAGAAGACTGCCTTCACATCGTTGTCAAAGTTTGTCAACTCTAAGTATCCTCCTCTGAGACCGCACTCACCCATAAAACCTTTGGATGCGCTCATCATTGAAACCAATTCTGTTTGAATTCCAATTTCGTGCATAACTTTCTTAAACGAATGGAATTGTGAGTCAGTGTCCCATATGTTGTGCTGATAGACTTCGTCTGCGATTATTATCAAATTGTTTTGTTTTGCGAATCGAATGATATTTTCGATATTACTTCGCTTCAGAACAGAACCGGTTGGGTTACCCGGGTTTATAACTACAATGGCTTTCGGTCTGCACTCACTCTTTGATTGGTTGAGAGCTCTGTTAAGTTCATCAATACTTAGCGCCCATTGGTTTTGTTCGTCCAAATAGTATGAAATCAAATTCATTCCCAATTCAGTCAAAGTCGCAGAATATAACGGGTATTGAGGTATTGGAACCATAACTCCTGTCGCTATTCCGTCGGTTGCTGTAGAGTTTATGAAACCAAGAATAGCTTTGGCACCTTCTGAAGCACCGGTAGTCAAAACTATATTTTGCCAATCAGAATCCAATTGATCCCTCTCTTTAATATATTGGGCGACATCTCTTCGAATTACTTCAACTCCCGTCGCATCAGAATAAGCGCCTACCGATCGTCCGCTACATCCGTCCAATAATTTATTGACTCTATCTTTGACTTCTTGGGGTATATTTGGATCGGAAAGAGTTTGCGATGGAGTCAGAGCTCCGGACAAGACTTGTCTGTTATTTATATTAAACATTAATTGAGGAAAACTCAAAACAAATGATAAAAACCTTATAAAAGTAATTGGTTTTTGTTTCATTGCGTGACAATCGCCGATATTGGCCCGAATTACTGCATCGAACGGTTTTTTCGCTCCGGCCTTCAGCTCATTCTCAATTTGGAGCGCCCTTTGAGGAAGTGGTCCTCTGACTGCATACTCCATTACTCGAATATTCTGATTAATAGAGTCCAGGTTAAGGAGTCTTTCGGACTGAGTGGAACTCATTCTTAACCTGCTCAATCAATTTGATTCGGTATTAAAATATCAAAATAGATATGAAAATATTTACAATAATTTTAAGTTTTTATATCTTTTACACAAATTTTCGCCACAAATATTGTGTCCATTAATTGTCGATCGTTTGAATACAATTGAATTCATTTTTAATTATCAAATTATCGATCAATTCTCTCACTAATTATCAATAAATTGATTAAATATGAGTAAAAACAATTAAAATAATCACAGTTTAATTGAAATTATGTTCAAAATATAATAACCATTGAATTAATTAGTAAAATATGTCACTAATTATTAGACAATTAAAAGATTAATACTATCTGTAAATAACTGGAAATAATTATAAGTAAGTAAATGTCAAAAAATAACTTTAATTTCGAGCGATATTACAAACATATGATATGTTTTGCCAATAAATGAGAGCAAACTTCACATCCTTGGAGTCAATACTCAACACTTGAATCGCTTCAAAACTATTTATCTCTCAATTCATTGATTTTGAAAAAATAAATCGAAAATTAAAAACTTTTATTTTCAGTGAATCTCATTAATAAATGAGCTGAAAAGGTTCAAGATTCAAATTAAGTGTTAGCACAGTTGTAGAATAAAATTATCTTTAATTGAAAAATATAAGTAAACTTGAAATTCTTGGTCAAAATAAATAACTTCTATCTTATCTCAAAAGAAGTTTAAGTTTTTTTAAAATAATCTTTCGATGAAATTATTGGAACAAATGTTGGACAGAATTAAATCAAATAATTTAATCAAAATTTTCATTAGATTTTTAATATTTATTCAAAAGCGAAGAAAATATCCAAATCTTGAATTGAATGTAAAATATAATAATTATTATTAAATTAAATGATTAAATAATTTTCCACATAATTAGTCGAAACAAAATAAATTTGGTCTAAAAATAAGCGATATTTACAAAAAGCCAAAAACAGATAAATTGTTTAAATAAAAACTTTAAAATACTAAATGCCTTCTCAATGGAAGCGGTCAGAAGTCAATTAATCCCTGGTTATCCCAAACATTTGTTGGCCTGTTTTGTTGCTGCAGTGGCTGCGACTGCTGCTGAGCCAACTGATTGAGGGCCGGGTTTTGAAGGCGAAACTGAGGCACTGATCCTCCCTGTTGTTGAACTAATCCTATATTTTGTTGTTGAACAAGAATCTGCTGTTGGGGTAAACCCGCTCTCATTTGTTGTTGTTGTTGCTGCTGCTGTTGGTGTTGCTGTAAAAGATGTCTGAGCTGTGGATTACTATTGATTCCGGTGACCTGTTGTTGTTGTTGCTGTTGTTGTTGTTGATGCTGTTGTTGCAAAAGATGTTTCTGTTGGAGCTGTTGTTGAAGTGTTTGTCTGATTTGGGTGTTGTGCTGTTGAAGTGTCGCTTGTTGAATTGTGGCGTTCGTGGGTTCGCCACCTTGTGGTTGACCAATAGCTGGTGGCTGATGGTGGTGTTGTTGTTGCTGAAACTCCATTTCTTTACGTTTGGCCTCATTTAGAGTTTGTTCCAATTGTTGAATGGCTAACAAATTCTTTTGCCGTTCAGAAGCAGCCAGAAAACGAGGAGCGGGTGATTGTAAAGAACCTGAAGGTAATTGCTGTCCAACCGCTGAGTTTTGCATTTGATTCTGAATTAAACCGAACTGTGTTTGAGTTGGACCTGTCGTTTGTTGTGGTGGTTGTTGTAATGTTTGACCGCTATTAGGCATTTGGGGTCCAGTGTTTTGAACTAATCCCTGAAGATTATTGGCTAAGAATGTGTTTTGGGTCTGGTTTGCACTGACGGGTCCCAATGCCTGGTTTAACAGAACGTTTTGTTGTTGTGGTGGAGGCTGGGCTGACACTATGCCAGTGGTGGTTGAACTGACACCAGTGGGCAATGAAGACATGGGTATAGAGGCAATGTTAGGAGCACTGGTCTGTTGCATTGTTCCCCCAGACATTTGCTGTAACTTTAAGCCATAAGAGGTTAAAATCTGACCCAATATTTGAATTACAATATAGTATTTGAAACAAATATTTTGAGTGAGAAATAGCCCGAAAGATACTGAAAGGCCGTCACCGCTAAGGAAGGAATGACGAAGAGTTACCTGAAATATACTGTTTGGCGCAGATATTATTGGCTGTTGAAGGGGTGATGCCTGGGCTGAAGCCAATGATATCTGAACAGGTAATTGGCCGCCTAATGGTTGTGTGGTAAGTGTAATAGGTTGTTGGCCTAACCCTATTTGCATTTGTCCGGAGCCCAACTGATAACAAATATTATTATCTAATACTTTAATTGTTTTGTTATATCGATAACAAAATCTTTTAGTTTTCAATAAAATGTTGAAATAAATGACAAATAAATGTCAAAAATTTAATTATTAAACAAAAATCTATTTAAAACTTTTCTAACTTTTTCTGAATTAAAACCAATTATTTTAAATACAATTCAAATACTTTTAAACTATTATTACAATTAAATCAATTATGAAAATTACAATAATATTAAAAGTTGTTTCTTACCATTTTCTGCTGCTGTTGTTTTGCCTGCTGTTCCTTCTTATGAGTTTCAATTATCTCTCTCATGGCTCTAAAGAACTCATCCTGATCATGTGGCACAAACCCCATATACATTCTGTTTAAATATTACAATTAAAGTAATAATTGAGAATTTGTTGGACATACCTCTTGTCGGGCATATATAAGATGATCATCATTCGGATGTTAAGTGCAGTGAATTGGATACAACCGACCCAATTAGTGCTCATAATTTTGCTCAGTTTGGAGAGTCCCTGGTCATTATCATTACCAAAATGAAGACTTATATGGTAGGACCCATTCTTAAGCATTGGGAAGAGTCTCATAATCAGTTGTTTCGGCAGAAGAGACAGAATCAGTTTCTCAGGCCATTTGTCTGCATTGATCTCTGGTTCTCCGTTCACGACATGACATGATATCTGACAGCCCAGAGTATAAGTTATACGATTCGAGGAATTTACAGGTCCGGGTTGAACCGGCTTCTCCTGATATTCTATAATTCCGGCCCAAATGCGTCGTCTTTGCTCTTTCACAGGTTGTTGGATACCTTGTGGAGGGCCCACAAATCCGGGTTGATTTGCATTCAATTGATTAACCGGTTGTGAAAACGGTTGTTGTGTTGTTTGAATTTGTTGTGGTGTCGACGACATCGGCGATGGAACTGATTGAGAGGGCATTATTGGTGACTGCACTGCTCTGCCTTGAATTGAAATTGGTGATGGCTGGGGCTGTGATGGAGAAGGAGCTGGTGCAGAAAATGGAGAGTGCACTGGCTGTTGACCTCGATTTGGCTGACCAGCTCTTATGGGTGCGTTCGGAACATTTTGTTTGTTTATTGGTTGCGGAGGCTGTGAGACCAGACTAACTAAAGTAGGCGCCGATTGTTGTAGACCTGTTTGGTGCTGAAGAGCTGAGGGCACCATTTGTTGGGCAACACCTGGTCTAATGGGTCTCATATTCAATTGACCCTTCAGTACAGACATTGGAGGAGTTGGCGATGAAGACGACGAAACAGAAACCGAAGTAATTGTAGGAGCGCTCGATTGAGGCCACGTTGAATTTGGAGCCGGAGATCCTCTGCCCTGTTTTACAATTGTGTCAGGAGTTGGTGTTTTTGGAGTCTGAGGGAATGGCGATTGAATATCTGTATTTCCAATATTAGAATGCGTTAATCGAGGTATCATTTGAGGCCCCGAACCATGAATTTGAGATAACACTGGGTTTGTAGTAGAAGTCACGTTAGGCGCCGACGAAGCGATGGCCGGAGACTGAAGATTAGGGGAATGGGGTCTTTTTATGCCAGTCATTTGACTTATCGGAAGCGGAGAGTTTTGCGAAACTTTTTGTTCGACAACTGATGTGTTTTGAGATCCCATTTGAGGGCTGAGCGGACGTTCCTGCAACTGAAAGCCTCGCAATAATACTAAATGACGCTTATCTTTGGCGTAGTTCTTGTTGAGGGCCTGACTCAGGTCTCCGCCGGCGTCTTCATAGAGCTTATATAAAAAACTCATTTTTCTCGGAGAAAATATACTGAAATTAATTTGTTTTTCTGCCATAAGAGCCGCCAATTGGTCTATCATTAGACCAAAATAGGTCTGACTCTCAACTGTCTGCACAGAATAAGGCGGAGAATTACAAATAAGAATACAGTGTTTTGTTGTCTTCGCCATAATGTTAGAGGCCGTCGATTCTCTCAGAACATTGAAGTCATCGAAAACTTGAAGAGCAGTACTGAAGCCTTCGGTAATATGAGAACAGGACTCACCGGCGCCGCCAATAAATCTTAAAATTAATGGTTTAATAATTTTCTTATTTAAAATCAGTTAATTTCTTACTGTATTTTTTCCAACCATTGCAACAATTTGTAAGAACTAGTAGTCGGAGCGAAGCACTGGGAGGCGGGTTCGGGGGCGCAGTCAACAGTCATGAACGCCACCAAAGCATAGAGAGTGCAGTTATACTGATTTACATTAAATTCTGATTAAATTTTACTAAAATTGAATTTTTTGAAAGATTATTGTTTTTAATATTTTTAACAAATGTTTAAAAAGTGGTCAAAAGTTGGGATAAAAAGAATAAAAAACAAATAAATACATTGTTATCAAAGCCATAGTCACGTTCGTCGGGCGGACCTCCGCTGAAGTATCTGATAAACAAATAATAGCAATAAGTATTCGTAGACTTTTTGATTGAAGAGAGAATTAAAGACTTACTCAAGAGTTGGAATAATATAATTTGTTTTAAGACTTTCGACATAAGGACTGAGATTAGCTGTCGCTTCGACCAGAAACACCACATCCGCCACCGGTTGATCACTGACCACCATTTCTACCAATTTTGAGTTTATTGTTTAAATTGTGGTCAAGTATTTGGCCATCAATTGATGGTTCAATTATTGAAACATCAAATGAACGGCTGAGTCGTGAGTTTTAATTTAAACTCAACTTTGATTTGAATAACCCTTTCGTTTGTCACCAAATCTCACAATAAATAAAATTTTGGTCTATAAATACGGTTTTATTGTCCAAAACATGACTTTCATAAACAACGTTATAAAGAGTAGTGAACAAACACTATGTCAAATATTGAGGAAATTTTTGCCAAGATAACTCTATGCATTCCACTCTTATCGAGTTTAGTTGAAATAACACAAAATCTAATAAATTGTATGCAATTACTTGAAATATATTTTTACCCAACTTTAAAATTCATAGAATATAATAATATAATATAAATAGAGTATAAATTATCGCTTATTTTAGTATCAATTTAATTGAGTTTGAGGTCAATTTCCGTAAATTGACTTTTCCTCTGCCAGAAATCAAAGACTCGAATTCGATAGAATCCAAAAAGAGTCCGATTATAAGCTAATGACAACAAAATTAATAAAATAATTAAATATAAAATAATTACAACTCATGTATTGAAACGATGGAAATATTATATCGTTTTTGTTTATTCGTTCAAAAGTTTCTTCCGAACCATTCTTTGAATATTGGAGTTCATATGTCTTAAGACATCTGTAATCAAAATACACTGATTAACAATAACTTTAAAGTTATATAAAAGACTATTATTTAAACTGAGAGAATATAGACCAGGAGTTTGTCATACTTTTACCTAACATCAGATGCCGACCAAATGAGCAAAACAGAAAACTTGGTCATTGAAACAGCTTTAAAGCCACTCAACTGATAATTTAAGTTTCATTTAATTAATGTCACCGATTAATGATTTTTTTTACTTTTTTCGGTAATTCCGAAGTTTTTCGACAAATTTGAATCAATGATATTCCAGGAAATGAGATCTCAAATGTATGCGACCACCGGTTCTTCAGAGCAATCATTTCTTTTGAGTTGATTTCAATGAATGGCTCCTAATTTTGATTCAATTTTAAATAATTTAACTCTAATATGGAGACAATAGCGCACACCTCTTGTTCTCTCATTTGAGCAAATAGCTGGTGCGATGGGAAAGGGCTACAATTGTTTTGAGTCCATATTTGGAAAGGATTTGTCCGATTATTGTCCATTTGATAGAGTGACCACTTCCAGTTATCTTCAACTTTAATATCATTTTCATCGAAGAGTAGATTTAATGTAATCGAAGTCTTTTTATTTGACCAAATTGTGTCCAAACAATTGACGAATAAAATTGAATAATCAGTTTCTCTAAAAATAATTTTAAAAATAATAAACTTTTCTATAATTGATTTATTGGCAAACCTTTTGTCATTCCCTCTAAAAACTGTTGCGATTGCATTAAACGAAGAATTATTTGAAGAATTAGTCCTGAAATCAATTAAATTATTGCCTAATTTAGACAATAATCCCATTACAGCAAAACCAGGTTTGCGAACAAATTGTGTGAAATGGGGTTTCGTGTTATTTATCTGAAAACTAATGTTTTAATTTTAACAAGGTACTCAAATTTAGCTGAATTAGCATACCGGGCCAATAGAGTTCTTTGAGTGAATTGAAATGGATAAAAACTTAAAAATCCATGGTCAAACCCAAATAGAGATAATTTGTTCGTATGATTATAGTTATGGATACGACGGGCCAACACTTGAGCTATTGTGGCCGCATATCTGTTGTCAGCCCTCCATGTTCTGTTCTTATTCCAACCACTCTTCAAGGGAAGCATCAAAAGTGGTTAATCGCTCGAAAGATATGTTAAAAGTTAATAAAGTCTGATTATTTATGCTAGGCACTTTTAAAATATGAAAACTCACTTCAGGGTCGCCTTCATTCTCAACAAACGGTACGTTAGATAATGAGGGAAACTCTTCTCGAATATCATTTAAAGCTTTATTTTCTAAGTAATCGGTATGAGATGATTGTCCGCCATTTCCTTTCTCATGAAGTGATATAAAGTCTAACTTAATGTCTCTCTTTTTTCCGGTAAAATAATTGGAACCATTTATATAATGTTTAACCAAATCTATAACAAACGGACCATTTTTAGTATCTGTTGGCCAATGGTCTCCTGGCCCACCAAATATTAAGCCCTCATCAACCTCTTTGATTGCTTGAGAACAGGCGTCATAATAGTTAAGGAATCCTTTTGGGGTTACTTTGATATTATCGTAAAAATGTGTTTTAAATTCAATGGAGGGTTCGTTCCACGACTCAAAATTCCATGTCTTCACGTAATCCCTTCCAAACATTTTAATGTAATGAACTACTAGTTGTTTGACCAGACGTTTCCACTCATAAATTTGTGTCCTATTCTCAAAATCATTGAAAATATTCGATGGATTTCCCATTATTTCAAAGCCAGGCTTTAATCCAAAACTTTTCAATTGAGTTAAAAATGTGTCCAAAAGAGTAAAATTGTATTGAATTTGATTCAAATGATTCTCTGCTGAAATCAATTTCAAAAGAAAATGAATCCTTATTTGTTTGATCCCATTGTGAGGCAAAGACCCGATGAGAGCCAGATTTTGATACATATCTTGGCTCAGCATATATTCTGAAGAGTTGTCGTGAGGATCAGGAGGGCTAATATATTACCAATCATTATTATGATAATTATTTTAGAAATTTATTTATTAATATAATAAGTGATTCTCACCAAAAACCTGTGCTCTCCTAACAAATAACAAAAATAAATCACTTTTAAAATATTCTTAATTTTATGTAATATTTTGTGAATTCACCCAAAAATGTTTGAAACTTTTAGGAGTGGATTGAGTGCTGACATTAAATTCTATTCGTTCCTCATTTTGCAAGTTTTTCTCATCAATTGAATAATGGGAACAATGAGTCACACAATGGGTCCCACGAAATGTCAATATCGACAATAAAACGAAGATTATTAAAGAAAACATTGACAACAAATTAGTGCCACAATATATGATATAAACACAAATTTTTGTGTTAAACTCACTTCGAAAGTAAAAATTTATTTAAACAAAGAAAGGCACTGACGTAGAGAATAACCTTTATTCTGATCCAATCTCTACTTTTGATTAAAATGATTTATCTCTCCTTTACTTCTTAATAGAAATTTACAACTTTTTAAAGCAATTTCCACTCAAAATATAACATTTTATAACCACATCTATTATATTAAGTTTAAATTGTCTAAAATTACTAAAATTATATAAAGGATGTGCTGTATTCTAGGCATTATTGACTAATTTTAATGGATGGACAGAATATTAATGAAATTATCCAAAAATGGTATAATTATTTGAATAACTTGAAGAGAATTACTCCGTATTTCCAAATATTGGACACAAAATCATAATTTTGAGAAAAAATGATTTATTTAAATGCATTCTAAAGAAAAGGAAAACATTATAAAGTTGTAATCATTGGTAACTTATCATGATAATACTAAGACTTTTTATTTAATTTTGATTTTAATTCTAATTTTGTTAATAAAATTTTTGTTTATTTGAAGTTTTTAATTATTAATTGTTTTCATTCA
>JAQGCE010000342.1:0-13244 GCA_034699185.1 Eupelops torulosus
TTAATCATCAAAAATATTAAATAAAAGTTATTTATATATTCATTACGTGATTCGTTATATCATTGGATAAACAAAAACTCAAATTTCATTGAAAAATACTTTTGTGAAAAAAAGTTATGAATGTATTCATTAGTAAACATAATGAGTGAATACAACTGTTGTCTAATATTTCCTCATTTTTGTGACAAAGGCTTGTAATGAATGCTAAGTATCTTTTGTTGAGTTTCAGAGCCATTACATAGAAATAGTAAAAAGAGTTTTGACAATTTAATTATTGTGTTGAGTGTATCTCTATTTTGGATTTGTACTCATTCGGCACATCTATTCTACTCCCGACCCAACCCTAACAGTGCATAAGATCCCGGACTATCTGTTTGAGAGTCAAACGAAGAACTTCTGGCAAATTGGGTGAGTCTTATGAGTCTTAATATAATTTCAATTACTGTATTGTTTTGTCGCAAATGTCGACTTTCACTCTTCACTGTCGACCCATTTTTCAATTGTTAATTCAAATCCAAATATAAGAGCATTTGCATTATCACAACACACCTGTCCTTCGCTGGCAGAGCTCAGTACTCTCTATACCTGTGATTGTTTAACATTTATACGGTTTTTATGGCATCGTTTGCTTCAGTCGACTCCCAGTAGAAAATAGTTGAGAAAAAATACATAAAACTTGACTCTAAATGGCAGACAATTCATTTCAGGGCTGTTCACGATTTTAGACTTAAAACTCTCCTTTTTTTATCAAATCTTTTGCTATTTTCCTCAAAACCTATTTTCAAATAAGAAATATACACATTTGAGCATGGGCATTGCCATTAAATGAGCAAAATTCAGTTATTCTCATTAAAAATCTGTTATCTTACAAAATATGTGAATCCGGGTAAAAAATTTAATCCTGGAACTTCCTATATTATAAGTCAGTTCATTTGGATATTTAGGATTCTTATAATCTTATGGTTATTCAGGTTATCCTCTCCGTTGGCTATCCCTCATTAAAGAGAAAAGCACTTAAGACTTTTGTTATTTTAATAGATTGTTGTGAAAATACTTGAGTTGTGAGGATAGGGATAGGCTTTTGGAGGCAATGCTCACAGATATGATAGGATAGGCATATAATGGGTACTTTTTTAATGAGATAAGTGTCCGAAGCAATGGTAGTCCGTTTGTCTTTTTTGAGTATATAATTAAAGTCTGGTACAACTGCAGAACTGATGCTACAGTTCATTCTCGTGGGACCTCCACCTGACCCGTCAAACCTGTTATGTAAGTGTGAGTTCGACCCCATAGCGATGAGCTCTCTATAGTTGATTGACTATTCGATGGCGGCTTTCGATCCCTGACTATAAAGTCGTTCAAAAGTTTTACGACTGAAATGATGACAAATAACTACTTCTTTACTCTCTTATCAAATCTTTTTTACAGCGAAATCATGTTTTTGTTATTGGAGTAGAAAATGATTTTCAAATCATTTTTCACAAATGTTTTCTCTTCACTGAAACTCTCTTTGAATTATACTCTTTTGAATCGAAATGTTTGCTCGAATTGATTGAAAACATTCACATATAATATGAATCTCATCTTTTAAAGTCAGAGAAAATATTTATCAAAAAATGGATTTCATTTCATTTTAGTGCGACTTTTATTTGAAAAGATTTATTGTTAATATTTATGACAACTTTTGATAACAAAAGCCATTATTTTCGCATCACTTTTAGTCTTACAATAATATTAACCCAAAAGTGTTTTCAACTTTTGTTTATCTATTTATGAATTTTGTGTCCGATAAGTATTTATTGATCTGTTTGGCCGACAGCTATTGACTCCTCACCAATTGACGCCTTTGTCATCGGTTCCAGAGCTCGAGAACACTTGCAACAGATCGCCAGAGACACTAATATTACGCCCCGAGATATCGCTCAACTCTCAAAGATCTTAAGTAAGACCTCAATCAACGTTAAGTTTTTAGGTTTAATGTGTTGTGCGTCCGATGTTTAGGTGAAACGGAGGACACTAATAATAAAGTGAACACAACCACAACCACTGCCACAACACACGAACCCATAAGTGAGACACAAACTGTCGATAAATCGGAAAAAAAGAAAAGATCTGATTCACAAGAGGGGGAAATACTAAAGTATGAACTAAAAGACGAAGATATGGAGTTAGTAGAGTTAAGTGCTTCCCATAATATAACGCCAAACCGTCAGACACAACATCGCGAACTACCGGTCGATGTCCCGGAATCGTTTGTCGGTTAGTATTCATTCATTGATTTTTTTAGTTATAAGATATTTAATGACATCTCTTAATGACATATTACATGATTGTAGGAGTTGTTAAACAGACGCCCAGATACCCTCCACCACAGCCGCCCCCTCAACCACCTATAAGGACATCATCTCAAGCGCCACAAAATGACAAAATTAGAAAATATAGCGAAGAAATTAACAATAAAAAAGCTGAGGAAGAGTTTCTTCGGTCCAGCCTTAGAGGCAGCAAAAAATTGCAACAACTCGAACAGAATAAGACCAAAGAGTTGGAACCGGTCGTCAACAATGCTTTTGAAGCAGACGATGACGACGAAGGACTCATCTCTGAGGCCAATAAAGGTATTCTATAAACAATAATAAAGAGGGTTCGCCAATAAATGGTTTGGAAATCCCCCTGAATTCCAAATTTGACTAAAAACTATCGAATTTTAACGATTATAGGTCCTAAAAATGCTCAAAATTATATCTTTAAATATTTTTGCCAGGTGATATTTTTTTGATTTATTAAAATTTTAAGTCATTTTAGCAGAAAATAGGTATAGAAAAGCAAAAATAAAAGCAAAATGGCCAACTTAAAGCTTAGATCTAAGTCCCCCAAAATACCTTGGCGAATCCTTAAAAATAAAATTTAAAAAAAATGGTTGTCATAACTTTGGTTAAATTTATTTTTGACATTTGTTTGGATGGCATTCCTTTGTATTCGATTGTATTCTTATAAAAGTGTTATCTCTGCCGGACTTGAATGCAGTGTTAGAACGCCTTATAAACAATTTGAACGGAGACGTCAAAGATATTATAAATCAATCAAATTTAGCAAAACTTATAGCAATCTATACAACTATTATGCAAACGCAACAAAAGCAAAAGCATCGCTCACTACCACAAGCCATGATCACATCTAATACCGCTGATTTAGTCCAAGAAGTGATTCAATTATTGCAAGAAGAAGTGAGTTCTTATCTCTGCTTAAGAGCTAATATTCTGTGCAATTTTGCTCTGTGCTAATAATCGATACCCAATTTTGTTCATAAATAAGGCATTGAATACCGAAGCGGCAGAGCTTTTAGAGATATTAACCCGATTTGAATTGGAAGGCCTTTGTTATGCTTACGATCACATCGCAAAATCAGCCAAACCGGGTGTTTCGCACGTGTCCGCAAACCCGGACCTCACTGGTGAGTGATTGCTATTTAGTTTACATAAATCTATTAATTTTTATCACTTATTTTTGAAACGCTTTAAACATATAAATCATTTTTTATAACTTATTGTTTTATTTTTGTGTTTTTGAAATATTTTTCTTAAAATTATTCTCAATTTCGAAATATTTAAGAAATTTATTTATTTTTATTATTGTTTGAGTCATAAAATAATTCAAATTCTTTTTGGTTTTGAGATATTTTTTCTTAAAAGTTGTGATGCATTTGACTCAATGATCAATAATGCAAATCAAGTCTTACGCCCGAACCCATTGTATGTCCAAACAATGCCTTTAGATTAAGTTATTAACAAATTTGAGGTCTATATTAACTTTTGCTCTTATTTTGCATAATATTTGAAAAGGAGTTCCAATGAAAATGAATTGAATAATTAATTTCAGTCAATTAAAAGCCTTTGAGAACTAGTCTTCGGATCAATGATTTTAATTATCGATTAGTTTTTTGTCTCTTCTTATAGTCAACAAACAAACGGCAGTCACTATTGAAATGATTCCTCATTTCTTTTATTTGCTTCAAATGTGATCTTTTATTCCCGAGAATAAAGTGAAAAAAATTTCTTGAATTCATTTTCATATTTCCATTCATTTATCAAAAAGTTATTCATTCGTTAAGTGTATAAAATATTAACGTTTCGCTCATACTTTTGATAAAATATTTATGTTTTCTGACACTTATTACTGGCACCGAATCAATCAAATTAACTAAATTTTAGGCAAAAATTCTTCGCAATAGAAATACGAGTAAAGCACTCTTACATATAAACATTCAACATTCAAAAACCAGGGATGTATTAAATTTGATTTATTATCATTTAAATCCGAACCGCACACCATATTTAGCCTATGGATATACATTTGAAAGTATGAGTGCATTACTTAAAATATCTGCTGTCATATAACGTTTGGACGCTTTTTAAAAAAAATTTTCTTATGCTTTGATCGACTTATATATAATTCCTTTCGATATAACTATTCTTAAAGTCAAAGACAATGTTTTAATTTTTTTTTCTCGTTTTAATCGCAGAATATTTTAATTTTGAATTCAAAGCCGACAAAACCGAAGTCGAGCTCTTAGACGAAGTCATCGATGATTCCAGTGTTAAAGTAGTTCGCATTGAAAAATCTTCGTGTGAACCTTTGGGTGCAACCGTCCGTAACGAACAGGACGGCAGTGTCATAATAGGTCGTATTGTCAAAGGAGGTGCCGCCGAAAAATCTGGTTAGTTATCATTTTTTTTAAAAAAATTACTCGAATTTGGATTATAAGCCAATTGACGTTAAAATTGATTTGAACTCAAATATTGAATTTTGGGATTTTTTAGGTTTATTACACGAAAACGACGAGATTTTAGAAGTGAATGGAATAGAAATGAAGGGCAGAAACGTAAACCAAGTCTGTGATCTTCTCGCGGAAATGACCGGTTAGACCACATTTATTACATTTCTTTTTTATTTTTCTTTTCTTTTTGGCATAATTTGAGTCAAACTAATATTATTTATCAACAAATTAAATGCCAATACCTTTAATCCAATAAATTATTTTTTGTGTCAAATGTTTTTTATTGCAATTTTTGTTGGATTTCCTCTCCTATCAGGAACTCTAACGTTCGTAATTGCAATTCGCGATAACGTCAAGGAGTCTGAGTCCTCACAGAACCAAATGATTCATTTGAAAGCTCTTTTCGACTACGATCCCGATGAAGACCTCTACATTCCGTGCAGAGAACTCGGAATATGTTTCAGTAAAGGTATAGTAAAACCATTGCTAAGAATTAGTGTCATTGAAATGAATTACCTTTGGTTTGTCTCATCAAAAGGTGATATTTTACATGTAATCGATCAGTCGGACCTGAACTGGTGGCAGGCCTATAGGGAAGGCGAACAGGACCAGTCATTGGCAGGACTCATTCCTTCCATACAATTTCAAATACAGTGAGTTCTGTTTATTTTCATTGTTTTACTGTATATTTCTTTTCTAATTTGTTTCAACTCTTAATTCGTTTTAATTTGATTTTTATCGATGAATAACAGAAGGGAAACAATGAAACAGTCGATACTGAATGACAACACAAATACTTCAACTCTCAACAGTAAGAACAGACATAACAAGAAGACGTCTGCGTCGGCCCTTCTTCTCAATTGCGGCAAAAAGTCTACGAATAGAAAGAAAAAGAATAGAAAATCTCAAAGTAATTATTAAAGAGAAATAAAACGAAATTCTCGATTAACTCACTCTATTCCTGTCCCCTCTTTTCCTGTAAATCAGGTTTGATGTCAACCACTGATGAAATTCTAAGTTACGAAGAGGTCTCCCTTTACTATCCGAGAGCCAACATTAAGGTATGCGTTAACTCATTAATTATCTATTTTCTTATCTCAAATAAAATTCCAGTTGAGTTGCATTTGCGCTCAGAATGGGTTTACTCTTCATTTGACTGCCATTTATTTCGATTGCATTCAATATCTACTGCACTGAAAAACTCAGATCATTGATAGGAATGTGAAATGCGATACATTTTGACATTAAATTAAAAAAAAATATCCGTTTGTTTCATAGCAAACAAAATATTTTCCCCAAATTTAATATTGATTTTCAAATTTGAAAAATGCTTTTAGTTTTGCATTTATTATAATAAAAGTTCCCAAATATTTTGCTGACGAAAATGATTGGTCAGACCTAATGTAGATCGGGTGTAGTTATCCATTATAGTAGTAAAAGACTGACTCATTTAAACTGAATTTATTCTAAAATCTAATAAAATTTGTTCAAAAGTATTAAATGACTCATTGAATGAATTGCAATCAATAGCACTGCCCCTCAAAGTTCAATGACTACCGGCGGCAATGATGTGCTAAATTATAGTCTCATTAAACGGATGGGTGTAATTAACTAATTTTATAGCTAAATAAACTTGTTGAAAAATATTCAGTTTGAGTTTGAGTGCAACGTTTTATTTAAAATAATGTTTTAAGTAAATTAAGGCCGGACTCCATGTCGTTCACATACTTAACATCAATCCTATATTCAAACCTAAATTTAATAATTTTTTGTTTTTAATTCTGATGTAAAACATGTTTAGATTCAATACTAAAAGAAAAATATTTGAATAAACATTTTATATATATATTATTCAAATAAACTTTTAATACAATATTGAAAGACTCGGGAATTCCAGAACCGACGAGTCGTTAACGAATCGAAACAAATTTTATTTTATTTTGCTTAGTTTTCTATAGATATTTCATTCAGTTATATATTATTTATAAATTTAAACCTGAATTAGAATTTGAAAGCCTTTCATAAGAATTATTATTTGAATTTCATATAAAACACTTTTGTTGTACTTTATTTAAAAATTATTTGCAAAAGTATTTCAATGAGTTTTCGATCAATTATTCAATAAGAATAGTGTCAAAGGAAATGACAAATACTTTTAATAAAATGGCTATTCATTCATTATCTTTGATTCCCAGAACCAAATCTCAGAGTAGTATATCTTTTCATCAGATTTGGCCCCAAAACCCCACCGAGTTTTTAAGTCTTTTTCCTCTTAACATTTCATCTTGCCTTCAAATTAGATTACCCTTTTTATAAGCTAATTATTTTGATATTCTGGGTCAAAAAGAACATTTGAATGAACAACAATAATGAGTTTATTTTTCTGTCGCCATTCGTTTTAATCAATAGCTTTAAAATTAAACTTCAAATTCAAGATATTTATCGCAAACAATGATTTTAAATAAAGTCTAAAGACTATAATTTTTGTATTCACACCTTTTTTACAAACAAAACTCAGTTTATTTTATGTTAGGTTTGAGTTCAATCTATACTTCTATGAGTTTATTGCACAGCAGTATTGAGAAGTGCTTTAAAACATATAATATGATATTAAAGTTATGGAACATAATATAATAAATATCATAATCCGATTACTATCGAGTGAAGAGAATTATTATTAAATTGAGTTTTATTTGGTTTCAAAATTATTCAACAGTTAATCGATTTTTTAATACTTTAGAAAATGGTTTTTAAAAACTCTATTATTTTCTATTCATTTATAGATATCTTATTGAACAACAAAAAAGTTAGAAATGATTTTATAAAATAAAAGCTATAAATAAAAATAATTAATTTTTTTTCTTTTCATTTCGATGTCTTAAAGTGAATGAAAGAAAATGTGAAGAAATTGATTGTCTTTTAGTTTATTTGAAAGCATTGAACGAAAGCTTCAATTTTTGATTCAGTCGTCGCTAAAAGTATTTTCTCTTCATTTCTTACTTATATATATATAGCGTCCGATTGTATTGATTGGACCGACAAATATAGGTCGACATGAACTCAGGCAAAGACTTATGCACGACACCGAGAGGTTCGCCGCAGCCGTTCCTCACACTTCAAGGTCTAGAAGAGATGGAGAAATCGATGGAATAGATTATCACTTTATTAGTAGACAGCAGTTCGAACAGGACATCAAAGAATGTAATACTTTTCGCAAATTCTTTTTAAAAACAAATCACTGAAACATATTTACGTTAATTGAATGTTAGGCCGATTTGTTGAACACGGAGAGTATGAGCGCAACTATTACGGCACATCTCTATCTGCCATTGAAACTGTGGTCCAATCCGGGAAGATATGTGTTCTTAACCTTCACGTCCATTCCATTCCACTGTTAAGACAGGGACAGGCAGGTCAGTAGTAAATAATATTAAATTAAAATAATTATTTTATATGATTAATAATTATTTAATTTTTATATAATTTGTTATAATAGGGGCTAAACTAAAGCCATATTTTGTATTTGTGGCCCCTCCGGCACAGATCGAGAAACTCAATCGATTGATGACAATGACAGCCAGTAATCCTCAACAGCACTACGACAATAGTAGTGCCGCCACAGACCTACAGTCGATCATTGATGAGGCGCGCGATATAGAGGCGCGATATGGCCACTACTTCGATATGATTTTGTCGATCACTGATATTGAAAGAGCTTACCAAGAACTGCTCAGAGAAATCAATGCTTTAGAAAGAGAGCCTCAATGGATACCCAGTCTATGGCTCAGGTAGTGTTTGTTAAAAAGATAAGCTCCAATTAGTTATTCCAATTATATATAATTTTTTGTACAAATTCTCAAAACTCTTATAATTGTCATCTCATTAATCATTGATTTGTTAATCATTGCATTCTTTGTTTAAATCAATTCATCTCTAATTTAAGAAAATTTTTAAAAATTATTGTATATTTAATACGGAAATGAATTTTATTTAAAATAAAAGAGACATTAATTTTTGATAAATTTAATGTTTACTGAATCGGTGTTCTATTCCTGTCGTTCCTCTGTTTTTATTTCTATGTTTGAGTTGTAATCAAAATGATCTAACATTCAAACAACAAAACCACAGAATCGATAAACTAAACAAATAGACAAACAGAGTGTGCCTTCAATTGCGGTTCATTTGGGAAAGAGGTAGCACTGAATGACCAGTCCTTAAATAAATTGGATCTCTTTATGTAAGACATTTACCGAACAAAAGAAATTATTTGACTCCAAATGTGAGAAAAACTCATTTCATTTCTTTGTATTTCTCATTATTTCCAATCGTTCTTTGGTTTAAAAATTTGATTTAAATTCAATTCAATCACATAATACATGTGTTAAAGCTTTGAGTAATTTTAGATGATAAAAATAATCTTGCTTCTTTTGTTTATGTGTTGTTTGTTCAACACTTCATTGAATGAACAAAAATTATGAAATGAATTATTTATTTGTCGACAAAATATAATACAAAATCGATTGAAAATCATTTCTTTTTTGCGAACAATTTTTTTGGGATATCTTTGATATCTTTTCCTCTTATAGACCACAAACGGTTTGCCCTTTCATTCAGAGTTCCGCCACATTTTAATCCGATTGCCATCAAAGCCTGTTTAAGTCGATCCAAACCAAGACTTTCCAATTGTTGAATACTTTGAAATTGCATTAAATCCAAGACTTCAAACACTTGTTCTTTAGGTTTACATTCAGAAGAATCAGATGATTCCTTATTTTCAGTTTCTGTTGGCTTTACATTAATGCCAATCCATTCATTCGCTTTTCCTGAAACTGAAGGGGAAGTACTTTCTTCTTCTTCTGTATTAGTAATAATTTGTGG
Organism: Eupelops torulosus; assembly: GCA_034699185.1. NCBI lineage: Eukaryota > Metazoa > Arthropoda > Arachnida > Sarcoptiformes > Phenopelopidae > Eupelops > Eupelops torulosus. The sequence continues at coordinate 9,653 of JAQGCE010000342.1, forward strand.
TACAATCTCTTCATTAGATTCATCCTGTTTTTGAGGCAATGACTGATTGACGATAATATTCGAATCATTAGTTACTTCCGAATCATTTGTGTCGTCATTGGAAACAATCGGGTCTTTAGTGCTCTGATCTTCTGTCTTATCGTTTGTTTGGCTCTCATTATCATCGCTATCATCTTCGATGTCGATGTCTTCTCCGATCCAAAGATCAACTTTCTTTTTCTTTATAGTTTTAGTGGCAGTCGTTTCTTCAGATTTGCGTTTTGAAGAACCGACGCTTTGTTGGAGTTGTAGCCCATACTGAAGGGCTTCGTCAACAATCTCTGGGATTTCATTTCGATTTCTTTCGAATTCCAAATCATTGAACTCAGTCTTAGGTTTTTGTGACAATTTCTGGAGTTTTTGTTTTCTTTTTTCTTCCATTTCTTCTTTTCTGAGTTTTTCTTTTTTGATCCATTCTTTGATTCTCTTTTCTTCGTTAATATCTCGAAGACGTCTACCGGTCAGATCCCGACAGGCCTCCCGATTAGTAGTTTTCTCGATTTGAGCGCCGATGGCTCTAAGCATTGAACCAAAACCTCCTTTTCCTCCATTTAGACCAAAATGTAAGCAAATGACCGAATCATTTGTCAATTGTTTTGTTGAATTCAAAGACTTTCCGTTTGAATATAGTTTGAACTCATTTTCGGGAATCAACTGAAAATAAATTAAATTAAAAATGAGTTTAATTTTTGTTTAAACATAAATATTATTTAAGGCCTTATTTTAGCAAAACTTAAGATAAATTAAATTTAATTTTAGAGAAAATTCTCAAATAATTAATTCAATAATTTATACCTCTTTTGATGAAATATTTTTATACAAATCTTCGATATTTTCATTGAATTTCAGTTCAATTAAAATATTCTTCCGATTAATTGGCGAAAAATAAAACACATTTAAAGACATTTTAATTAAATTAAGAAATTATTTAAAACTTCAAAAACGTAATTAAATGAAAACACCTGAGCGGACAGAATAGATGTCGCTTCGATTGCACATCGCATTCAAAACAATGGTTGAATTCCCCCTCTTTTGACATAACGTTGTTTTTGAATTTAAGATTTTAAAAGCGCCAAAATTTTGTGTTTTATTTTTAAAAACATTAAATCATTTAATTTTAATAATGACTGAAATTAAGGGAAAACCCAAAGAAATTGATGAAGAATTTCATTCAACTCATAAGCAATTATTGGTTAATTTGACTCAAGAGCTCGGATCAGATTTGGGACACAAGAAGTTATGCAAATCTGTTGCAAAAGGAGAAAAAATGGGAAATAAAATCAATAAAGTTTTTATCAAATCATTTGATGTAAAGTCCTTTGATTTTTATTAATTACAATCAATTTTCTTAATTAATATTCATTTTTTTTTATTTTTTTCTTTTCTTCAGAAACATTTTGAGCGAATTCTCAATAAAATGCAAAACGAAATCAAATCAAATGAAATGATTTGTGAAAACAATTCACTGAACAACGAAACTATTAACCAAACCGTCGATAATATAATTGAAGTAATCATTCATTTTATATATAAATTGTAACAATTTTTTGCTGTTTTCCACTAATATTTCTCTCAATAATATTTTTTTTGTAATTTTCTTTCAATTTTTTATTTAAAAACATTTTTTTGTTTCATTTCTTTAGAAACAAACAAAAATCGAGAAAATCAATGAATCAATTGTAGAAAAAACCGTTGATTTAAATGAAATCAAATCAGAAGAAAGTCGTTTACAACCCATTAAACAACTGTTGAGTAATGAAAATGAGATCAAATTTGATGTAATTAGGAATCAATTAAAATAAACTTAAAATTAAGAAAAAACAGTTGAAATCGAGTGAATGAATGAGGATTTTTTTCAGTCTTAAAAAAGGCACAAAAACACCACATTTTCTCTAAAAATGATTCAATTTTTTTGTTTGTATTAATTGTTCGTTAATTTAATTTAATTCATTTTAAACAGTAATTAAAACTCATTTGTTTGTCAACTAATGGTTTGTTTGTATTTCTTGAATGTCTTAAAGTTATACAGTCTTTGGTTAAGAACCGGAAGGGAAGCACTAAAACAAAAACACACTTTAATTGAATAATTGTCTCATTTTCTGATGTCTTTCTAAATAATTTACTATTAATTGTCACTCGTTTTCACTTAATCTCAATATAAATACTCATTTGGTTTGGATTTACACCAAATCTAATGATCAATGATTTGGTTTTGCTTTTAGATTCCGATGACATTTGTCTTAGACTTTTGGCCAAAACTTCTTCGGAATGACATTTTGAATGCATAGTTAGGGATAATTCTGTTCTCAACTCAGGAATTGAAAGCACTTTAAATTTGAATTTAATTTTCGAATAACTTTTTGTCGAAGAACTGAATCACTTCTGCAATAAATGATTGGTTGAAACTTAAATAATCTATGAAACTATGAAAACATTTGTTTTGTGTATTTGTTTCATAATTGAAGTTCTGATGACAGGAGAGAAACGTTCGACAAAATTATGAATTTTTTTAATGAGTTGTTTTGCTTTTCCGACTGAAGAATATTTTATTTGTTGGCACTGTTTGTGAACTGTGGGAAGTCCTGTGCGATCGCACTCTGAAAATGTTAAAAATGATTTCTTGAGCAGTGATGCTGTCCTCAATCGATTCGGTCGACATTGGATTCAATAAAATTTAAGTAAAACTTTTTATGAAAACAACAGTTTTTGATTATAACAGCCATTCCTCAAAACCATTAATAGTGTTAATAATTATTTACAATTTTCGATAACTAATAGTGAAAAACGAGTCGCGAATTCGCTAAAAGAAGATTCTGTACACAATTAGCGCACAATTCAGTGTCTATGATGTGTCGGTAGAAGACATTTATTGTCAGAGTTGGTCTTCAATGATCACGTGATTAGGTGTGAAGTCATTGTCTTTAAGCGCAGCGACCGATACTTTTTTCCTACTCGTATGAGGAACGGGTGGCGGAGGCGTTGTGTGCGATAGTATAGCATCAGATGAGTCGCCGTAATGGCAGTGGTGGTGGTGATGCAAATAACCTATTGATAGCACAATACTTGTTCACAACAGAGCTTTCTTTCAATTATTTAACAAAATTCAGAATAAAATCAATTTTCAAATCAAAAATAAATAAATAATAAAATTATATTTTCTATTAATTTATTTAAAAATATATATAATTTGAATAAATTTAACAAAAAAATAATAAAAACAAATGGAATTTAAATGAAACAAATGTGTGAAGAATCGGAATCATAAACGGGAAGAAGAAGAGGTTCCGGGAATAGTGTCGTAATTTTGTTGCTTACATGACTCCAAAGTCTTGTCATCAAAGATAATATCACCACTGCTTGACTTATGCGAAAACATATCACCAGAACTGGATTTGTGTGAGAACTGCACGTCATCTATAGCTATGAAATCATCTTTTCTAAAAAGAGCTGATATCTCTTCAAACGTTCGGTTCTTTGTTTCGGGAACTTTAAAATACGTGAAAATCCAAAATATTGCCAAAAATACAGTAAACGGAAGGAAAGAATATCTTTC
>JAQGCE010000343.1:0-13242 GCA_034699185.1 Eupelops torulosus
AAACAAAATATCACTCATTTTTGACGTAAAACATGAGTTATTTGACCAAAACCTATGTTTTCAACACAACATACCATTGAAAACATACTTAAAGTTCAAACAAATATATTTTTAAACTGATTTACATATCATTCAGACGTTTATTATTGAATTCCAGAATATTCTGTAATTTTTCTCAAAATAAATGTAATTTAAATCCAATAAAACTTTTCGATCCATAAATTCATAAGAATTTTGTTACAAAATATTTTTTAAAAAACACAAACTGTAAGAAAAGATATATTAGAATCCGTTCTCTATTTTTAGCACAAATTTTTAAAAATTAATTATAAACTTTAAATCACTTAATATTTTTATCACTAATTCTCTCATAAATAAAAACTGAATTAAAGAATAATTCAAAGGATTTTTAACATTCATTCTGTTCGTCAGTTTTCATATTTGAATTTTAATGTAAATATTTTATACTAATGTTTATTATGAGATATGAGACCAGAATTCATCGGAGTCTCCAATAAACTAAAGGCTTAACTCTTGAATCAAATTCTAGGCTCTAATTTAATCTTGGAATTCATTTAGAGAGAGAATTGTTATGATTCATAAGTTATGACTTATGAATATGAAATTAAATCAAAATAAAAAATGCCTTGAATTAAATTAAGAGGAAAACCACTGTTAAGCCCTATTATATATATATGCGAACTGAAGACTACAATACAATACTTTTCTTATAAAGAGGCAGATATAGAGTCTCTCTGAATATTATAATTATGGGAATATATAAATTTATAAATTCAACTGAACTTGAATGAAGATAATTATTATAATTGAATAGATTAGTGACGACCAGTGGAAACAATAATTTGAATTTTCTCTAATTTACCAGTTTTTCAATTTTGTGCCTAAAATTAAGTCCAAACAAATGTCTATAATTGAAAACAATCAGAATTATATCAAACTATATATAATTAGCTCAAATTTCGGTAATCAGGTTCTTGTTCAGTCAATCAGAGTACTTAAGAAGGATCTTTTTATTTTGAGTAAGCAAAAATTTCTTTGTTTTTAGGGATCTACCCCTTCCTGAGTAGGAAAGATGTTCTCAGGGAAATCATTGAGCATTTCTACTAAAGAGGTGTGTCTTCAAAAGCAAGGATTATGTAAAGACTTCTCACCAAGGTATTTATATCCTCTTTTCATACCATATGATTCATAAATTTAATGAACTTTTCAAAGATAAAAGTTATGTGAATACGAATCAAATAAAATACATTTTTTCTTCCATTAATAGAGTTAATAACAATTTGATTGTCGATAAAATTATCAGCTTTTCTGCGACTATTTGGTCCAAACCCTCATTTATTACACTTTTTATGTTATTTCAGTTCTAATCTCTTGAATAAAAAAGTTTTCTCTATATTTAAATTGATTTTCAAAATAAAAGTGAAGTTCACTACAAAACCCAACAAAAAATCGATTAAAAATGAGTACAAAAAGCAAATCAATGAATGAATGAATGGTTTCCAAGAGTCAGAGCTCTCGCAACTAATGGATAGGCTTATTGTAATGGATAGCCTGCCCGGCCTTCCAGACCAGTGAGCATATAATGCATTAAATATCATTAAAATTCAAAAAATATAACAAAAAACTTTACAAACTATCAAAACTTGTGAAATGATTTTCGAGTAATTTGTTTAACAATATTATTGACAAAAAATTTGCCCAAAATTTTCAACAAAAATGATTTTGAATGAAAAAATAGACTTCAAAATAAATTGAATCAAATATCAGAGTATTTTTTAGAGTGTTTTTAATGGAGAAGAATATACTCTTTGAATAACGATAATAAAGTTTCTGAAGAAAAGCTATTTTTAGACCAAACTTTTCAATTGAAAAATCCAATAAAACTAATAATACATTTAATACTAAAACCTTTAGACTCTTAGCGAAAAAGAGAGCATTACTTAAGACAAGTAAAACACAAATAAATGGATTCCGAGAAATATTTTTTCGCTTTAATAACTGCTATCATATCTTAAGAGAAATAAATGTATTTCATATGGATTTGCGCTTCAAAATCATCGATACTAACGATATTAGAAACAATAGACTCTAGTCTTTTGTTGGCTAAAGACTGGTCAGTCATCTAAGACATGACCTGACGACTCAACACAACAAATAAAAGGATAATCAAACCAATAATCTGACAGATATATCGACCAAACCATATATTATGGGATACGGCATGTCTTTCACCACAAAAAAACAATAATATTGATAACTATGTACTTTTAGGCAAACAAAAGTACCATGCTTACTTAATTGTAAATCATAGCAGGATAATAATTGTGATTTAAATTTAATAAATGAAGTAAATGTACATTAAATCAACTGACAAATGGTTGCAAACAAATGATAATTATATGGCTTTGAATTTATTAGAGGCCAAGATCTTTGCCAAGGGTTGGATCAAATGATAAGACTTTTATCTTTGAAGTGAAAATAATAACTATCTTCAGAAGCGATAAAATTTTATTCAAAGATGTTTCGCTTTTTAATGGCTAACAAAAAGCCGAAACCATTAAACGTATTAAGAATTTAAGTCTCATATCATAACTCTTTTCAATATATCGATTGTCTGTTATTTTGTTCGCATTATTTCAAAACAAAAAATAAAAACTTTGGAGAAATTACTGCTTTCTTTTCAAAAGACTTTCACAAATCGCCGACTAATTGAGAGATAAAATCAATGAATTCATGGCTTAAATATTGAATGCAGTTATGAAAATAAGTAGACTATAAAAGACTAAAAGATTAAAAATTCTTTTCATATTTAAAGCATTTGTTAAATGAGTTTCAAAGCATGAAATTGAAAAATAATTGCATTCTTTGATCGAAATCATGGGTTCACTCATTCTTTGCCGAATAACATAAAGAAAGTTAAGATCAAACAATTTTTATTCAATAATTATTTTCGTCTACAAATTGGCACTAATTGAAAAACATTACAAATATCAACTTGATCAATTATTTGTTACAAAATAATTTAAATCAAATTACATTTTTGAATAAATTTTTTTGATCATAGACTGGTTGCTAAGGTTGGGCCTAGTGCAAATAAATGTTTAATAAAATCAAATATTCAATACTCAAATAAATTTAATTATTAAATTTAAATTTTGCACTCAATAAAAAGCATATAGACTTCACTGGAAAACTGAACCAGCATAAATAATATTGAAAAACAAATAAAACAATTAAATAACTTGTTATTCACGGAGTAATACTAAATAATTTTATTATTGTTTTTCCAAACCCTAGTTATTCAATAAATATCTAAAGAATGTATAGATTTTTTTATTCACAAAATTTCAATTTTTGTGACATTAAAACTCTACTAAGTATTCCTCTTATGAAATATTGAGAGAGAGAGAGAGAGAGAGAGAGAGAGAGAGAGAGAGAGAGAGAGAGAGAGAGAGAGAGAGAACAAAAGGAGAGGAGAACATTCATTCTTATCTCTTAGAATTATCTTAATTCTAAACTTAAGTTAAGACTTATTTTTGTCATAAAAACTTTTTTTAATAAAAAATATTTCGTGAGTCAACACACGACTAACACATCAAACGGGATGTCAGACACTAAACCTTTATCTAAAGCTCGAGAATCTCGTTATAAAACAAAACTGTATTATTTTATGGGAACAAATAACAGATGTATTTAAACGAATTTTGGACATTTCAAACTATTTTTAGTGATTTATCAAAAGTTATTGACTTTTGTCTCAATTCTGGACACAAATAACTGTCAAATAGGTATTTGTATGACATAACAATCAATAGAAATATTGCTATCAATTCACACAATAATAGTTATAAATATATTTTGTTGACTATAAGTCAGTTTTATAGGACATAAACATAGATAGAATAAATTCTGTGCTAAGAATGACATGGTATACATTTTTGCCATTGAATCAAGTTAAACTAGCCTTTAAGCCCAAAATAAATTCTTGGCAAGACATCAATTCTAACTAAATGTCTGGATTATTTTAAACTATCTAAAATAATTTGGCGAAAGTATATTCAAAGTTTTTTTAAACCCAATAATTATTTTTGGGAGAAAATTATGAAATTATCTGATTTATAATCGGGGATAAAAAAAAGTTGGCAATGATTTTGGTATAAAATTCCTTTAATGGTATCAATCAATAGATAAAACTAAAAAAAACTTTCAGATATCAGACATTCGTTTTATTACCGAAAATAATGCATAAAATATAAATAATCAGAACAATAATAAACATGAAAAACACATTTTTGTGACCAAAAGGGATATAAAACCATATAAACTGATGTCAAACAATAAAAATAAGAATAACTATAACACTATTACTATAATAATAATAATAAAAAGGAGGAAAACATTATATTTTTCTAACAGTTTTGTGAATTAGAGAAAGTGTGTGCTTTTCATAACTCTTTAATCATAAGCTTTAAATGTGTGTAAAAATCAATAAATTTAACGTCAGTTTAGTTTCTTATGTCAAATGGTGTGCCCAAAGAAGTTGTAGTGTCGGACATGAGTTTTGCATTAAATGCTGTTATCATTTGAAAATGTATTGAAGGGTGTGTCACAACAGACACTGAATTGATGGCAAATGTGAGACCAAGAGCTATAACCAGACGATTATCGCAAGAGAAGTGCCACACAAACAGACAGACAAATATAGATTAAGAAGTTTTTTGCCACTAAATTAATCAAAACTAATGATTACCATATTATATATCATTGGAAGGGGTGTCCACCACAAGTCGGGTCAGGCAGACAGACTCTCACTCTGACACACGATATGGTTAGCTATTGGCAAAACACACGATATCTTTAGGAAAGACATAATAAATAAAATACTGTCTCTCTATTTGATAGAGATATTCCTCTAAAGTTTAAAGATATAAACGATTGAAACCAAAACAAAAGACATAAATTAATTTACGATTTAATACATTTTTAGCGGCTTTTAATGCGAGCCATACCTCTGGAGGGGATTCCAGTTTTCTTATCTATTAAAGTGTTATTTTCGGTCTTTTCTATTGAATTCGTGAATAGAAAAAAATGTTTAAAACTTCAATAATCGCAGAAAAACGATAGAAAACCAATAAATCTTTATATAAATAAATAAAAACTTATTTTAAAGACTCTAATCAACAGTCAATTAAGGAACTGATGAACTGAAGAATAAATAAGGCGAATGAGCAGGGTCAAAGCTTAGATAACATGTTTATATTCATAGCTTTTCGGAGATTTTCAAACATTCAATTCCTGAGTTCAGTAATAAATTGTGATTTTATTTGTATATTGGTTTTAAAAAAGATGAAGTGATTGGAAATATTAGGAAAACCCAAAAATATTCAACGATTTAATCAATAAAAAAATCGATGAAATATTTGACTTTCAAAGAGTCTAATCATTTATTCCAAGAGTAGTTTCAGACTTACGATTAATCTTTCAAATGATTCGATTCATAAGAAAATCAAATAATAATTTACATAATTATGAATATTAAACAAAAATCAAAATTCGAGGACAAAAATAATTATAAATAATTCAAATCCAATGTTAAACACAAACACTATTAAAATAGGGGATAAAAATGTTGTCATTGAAATTCAAAGCCATTAATATTTGTTTTAATCGATCAAAAAATTTAAAGTAATAAATATTTTCTATGGTCTTATCGGACGATTGGAAAAGTGAGACAAAAAAAACAAAAAACATTTCAAAGTAATAAAAGCAAAAGAAAAATATAAATTACCATAAATTCTAGTGAAATACATATTCTAAATGATGAATGAATAATAAAAAGTAATTATCTTTTTCTTCTGCCTATAATTATAGTCCTCTTTCGCAGTGAAAGTGAATCAAAAACTAATTTTAGACGAGTTTTCTCATATCGCAGACAAATATTTAAATAATTATAAGTTGGATATAATTTCAATATTAACGCATATTTTGACTCTCAATTTGAAAGACATTTTGTTGTATCTCTTTTTTCATAACATAACATACTTTTACTTTTAATAATTTATTAGTCTTTTGAACTGAGAGTTCTTAACTCAAATGTAAAGTTGTTTTAAGCCTTTTCTCAATTATGTATAGATTTGAGGAAAAACATAATTATTTGTAATTAACATATTTGGTGTAAAAAAAACTTTGATAATGGCTTTGATATTAACCAAGATTAAAATTATTAGCTAACGAATAAAGTGAAAATGAGTCATAAAACAAGTCCAACATTTAAATTTTAAAATGTGCTGATATGACTGTCCTCTATGTGTTTCAAAATAGAGATAAACATTCCTTTGAGACAAAGAATTGAAATTTAGTGAAGACTTTGTGTTAGTTTTGAACTAAAGAACCAAACGCTTCAAGTTTTCCACAAAAGCAGAGTCTCTGAAGAGTCTCTTTCAAAGACATTCCTTTCGATGTTTTATCATTTTATACAATAGTCAGCGCCGAGAGTGTCAGTCAATACACATATCCAGATATTAGTCTATTACTCGAGGAGTGGTATACGAAAAATATGAACTAAAAAAGAGTGCAGAAATTCACGGTCTTATCATTTGAATAATGGTTTTGCAAATGTATAGCAAAGCAAACGGCTATAAAATGAGTGCAACTCTTAATGAAACGGAAAATCGTATTCAAAAGGGATTCTCGACATTTCTCTCCTACTTTTTCACGCATAGAGTGAGAGAAACGGATGAATCATAGAATCGGAGCAACCATTCTATGAGTTTGTGAACCATTGCTTCAAATGTTAGATCAGATCATAAAAAGTATACTTTAAGTGATGATAAAAATTCTCACAAAAAAATGTAAAATTACTTCAGAGAAGCGTTTTATTGCTTCCAATACTGAAAATCGCATTCAATTCAATTTAAAATTCATTCTCTATTATAGTAATGAACGCCATTTTACACGCAATTTATTAATATTTTTCAAAATAGTGTCCAAAAGTTTACTACTTTTTCAATACATTAAAGTAATTGAAATTTTTATCAAATTATAGATCGATTCATAGATTTTATTTTATAAAAAATTGTATTTCAGACTATATTTTCGTATTTATCAGAGAATATATTTGAGAAAAAAAACTAAAATTTATTCGAAAATATATTAAAAACCAGAGTTTATCATAAAATTTAAAACTCGAATAAAATGTATCACTGAATACATCATAAGATTTGTTATCCATTGAAATATTTTCACACGAATACCAAAATTATAATCAAATAAAAGCAAACTATTCCTGCAAAATATTTGATCAATTCATCAGAGATATTATGAATTGAGTTAACATTAAAATTGAAATATAAGTTATTCTGAATGAAAAACTGGAAGATATTTCAACAAAATATCTCTTTATATCATTGAAGACATTCATAGATTTCTTAATAGGAATAAAAAGAAATGAAGAAAAGAGTCATTCATTCAGAAAAATTACTCTCATTTTCAAAAAGCAGAAGAAATGTAAATAAATTTTTGAATTTTTTGATGAAAAAATATAATAATTTATGGCATAACTTATTTAAATTTAGTAAAGCTTTTTCATCAGAGAAGAAAATCTCGTTATTTATTCTTTAGACAAATTCATTGATGAAATAAATCAGATTTCTTTGAAAAACATATATAAATAACTGAAAATACATAACAAAAGCAAACATAGAATCTGAAAGTCAACAAAAAATTTGTATAAAATATAGTCCAAAATTAGCACAGAATATAAGCACTGACTTCTAATACACAAATAATTTTATAGGAAAAGTGAATTTTTTATAAAATTAATTATAAGTTTAGATTCAAAAGTGAGGGCCTCTGAGAGTAAAACATAATAAATATGCGAAACAAAAATAAATTAATGATTTAATGCAAATTATTTTTCATAAGAAGTGAAAACAAACTGGAACCTATTTGGATGGTGACCAACATCTATTATTTTTGGCAAAATTGAAAGAATATTTCTCAATCAGCATGCTCAATCATATGAACTCAAAAACGAGGACTGTGTGTTTGTGTTGCAAAAGCGTGTATTTCAGTGGTTTTGTAAAAACAATTTTAAAAATTACTGAAATCTTTTGATTATTAATTGTGTGAAATTTGAAGTGTTGAAAGTCGGTCACTCTATCCTATCCTAGACCTGTTCAATACCGGATAGTTAAAGCAGCCAAAGGGTCAGCACATACAGCATAATACAAAACATAAGTTTCATAACATTAGAAACAATTTGAAGGTTAAAAATACATAAAAATGTGTTTTTGAGGTTAAATTTCACAAATAAGTTGAACATAGAGTTCAAGTTCTGGTCAGAGTAGTAATGGCCTGATTTGGGCGGTGATGAGCCAACAGATAAAAAATAGCATACTGTCGGTCAGACCTCTGGCGGCTATCACTCCACATCCACACCTTTGCTGTGCTATTCCTATGCCCTAAACACCAATTTTCACATTGAGCTCAAAAATTTTCTCTTATCCTCTTCTGTCTTAAGACAACAATTATTCTTCTTTTAGTGTTTTCTTCTCTTTCGTTATCTATTCTGAGGTTAAGGCGAAGACTGATAGCACTGAATGAGTAATGAATCGTTTGGTTGTGCAAAAGTGGACACACAAACAGCACACATATTGCCAGACGTTTAGGGCATAGTTTAGTCAGTTTTCTCAGAGAATTAGTTTTGAATTTTATGGCCAAAAGTAGAGATAATTATTACTTAAAGAATATTTGAGATTTTAGTCGAGACCTCATTTGCATCGAATCTAAAGCCAAATAAATTCAAGAAAACCTTTGCATATATTTAACAGTCAATCAGTTTTGACAATAAAATAAAAATTTGTTTGAATTGCAATTCATTAGTAATCAAATTATTTGCGAACAAACTTTCTATTGATTTATGATAATTCTGAAACTAGTGATGAGCAAGGTGTAAATTTATATCTCTATACTAAATTTTAAGCTGGATCAATTGAAATTTAATTAAAACTAAATACATGTATTTATCCAACATGTATTATAGCTGTAAATTAAATTTGAAATTCATTTATCAAGAACAGTTGATTCAGTTTTAACTTAAATCAAATTAATTATGTTATGCAATATCTCAAAAAGTAACCTTGCTCATTCTTAATTAACATAATTTTGTAGTTTGTATTCAATAAGAGACTCACATTTCGATTGCTTAATGTCTCGAAAAATAACTCAATTTTATTGCCTTAATTAAGTTATTAAGGCATTTGAAAAGTTGTCATTATTAACATGCAAACATTTAAACTACGATAAGAAAGGTAGGCATTAGTTTCTAAGAATGAATTTACAAATCACATGAGTTTTGTATTCAAATTAGTTTTGTTATAATTTCTGTTAATTAAGTCAAGAATTATGACAATAAGTGTTATTACTTTAACTTAATTTAAATTATTATACATTTTTTTGGTGATAATTAGCGAAATGTTTATATGAAATGTTTGTTCAAATATTAAACGGCAAACAATAAAAAGAGATTTTCGCCAAATATATCAAACAATTTTCATTAAGTTATAAATAAAAATCGGAACTAACTTTTAAACTAAAATTTTATGCAAAACCTTTTGCACAGAATATAATTAGTTTTGTTGTTATGAGTTCTCAACAAAATGTTCCCGAATAGAAAAGTCAAACATAATTATTATAAACTAAATGTTATGCAAAAGACAATCAAATTATTGCTTATGAAATACAATTAAATTTTGGCTCAAAATTACTTAATTTTTAAAACTATAGAACTTCAGGGATTAAAGGACTCGGCTTTTGTCCTGTGCTTACTTTCAAAGGAAATATTAAAATAAACTAAATATTATTAAAAATAGTGTTTAGTCTTAAGTCGAGACCTGTCGCGGACTCTACTCTGCATTAATAAGATTAGCATTTTATTCATATATTAATTATATAATTATATTCTTGCAAATTATTTTGAATATAAAATGCGTTTTTCTGACATAAATGGCTACTCCGAGTAATAACTATAATATTTTCAAATTTATTTTTTGTGTAATTTTCGAAATCACTGTCAAAATAACTTTAAATTAAAAGAAAGTCTTATAAGTTATTAGAAAAATCTTAAGTAAATTTAGTAAAAGAGTCGCACAAAAGTTCAATAGTGGTATAAATCAAATATTCTGGTGTTTAATCACTTGACGGCTAATGGATTCAAAATTAGATAATTATATCCTTATTCACAAAATTAAGTTTAAGATTAAGAAAAATTAGACTAATTTTCACTAATTTCTGAGTGAATGTGAGATTTGGTTGAATTAGGTTTTTATCGATTAAAGACATCGATTAATAACTTCTAAAATGAATAATTAAATCGATTATTAAAATTGTTTTAAACAATTTTGAAAATTATTTAAAATCGAGTTTTAATAAAATTGAGTTAATTTACAAACATTTCCACAAAATTTATTATATTTATTGTTTAATTAGAAAATAGTCTGAAAATCTAAATGAGTCGTAAAGTCGTGAAATAAAATCCAAAACAAACTCATTATTCCTTTGTCTAGACTTTGGGTTAATTATTGTCGTAAATAGTTTTAAAATTTTTCTTCAACTCAAGTATTTATAGGGATATAAACAAATTATTTAAGAAGAGCTGATTTGGCGGAATTTGACAGCAGTCTAATCTGGTTACTTTTGCCTAAGTTTTATGATGGTCAGCAGTAGGGGCTGTAAATCATTTAAATTTGTCTTTCCAATCATCAGTTTAACCTTGCAATCATCGACTTTTCAATCACTCAATTATTCATAGAGTTATTAAATATTATTGATTCGAATTAAAATCAATTTCCAATTAAAAATTAGCCAGATCGTAATTTCATCAAACTTTTATAAGTTCGATCACTTAGCTAGTAGTAAATGATGAGTTGCTATTTCATCATGCTCAACCATAAAAGTTATCATAAATTTAATTTAATTTATTTAATTAGTATTTAAATTAATTAAAAATAAAACAATTTGTGATAATTTTAATTTCAAAATATCCATCGATTTTACGAACTAATGATTTGTTTGACATTAAGTGCTTTCAAAGAAAAGTACGAAAATATTTCAATTTTATGAATAAAAACAAAATAAATGCATTAAAATAAAAATAAATTAAATATGAAATCACATAACCCAGGGTTAGATTAATTGAATATAAGAAATTGGAAAGAATAGGAATCCAAATTTGACAAGATAACTAACGCCATCTTCACAAGAATTCTTCAGATTTTCAAAAACAAAATCTCAAAGATAGAAATTTTTGAATAAATTTATTTTTTGGCATTAAATCAAATTAGAAATCAATAAACGAAATCCATTTTTATATTGGAATTTAATTAATCTCATAAATGACTAATTCATTGGTTTTGAAGGTTTGCAGCAATAAATTGATTGCAAATTCATATTTATCTGATCGATGTTTATCACAAAAACATGACATGATTTTTGAATTATAACTTTTTTCAGAGTAAACCAAAAATAAATAAAATTAAATTAAATAAATTTAGTTCCAAACCAATGACATGAAAAATGTTTTAACCAATTTATCTCCAAATTTAATTTATATATATTTTTATTTATTCGGAAAATCGTTTCTGAATCAATGATTAATTCTTTTCAAGGCTCTCTCTCTCTCTCTCTCTCTCTCTCTCTCTCTCTCTCTCTCTCTCTCTCTCTCTCTCATGAAAATATTCGCCAATTTTATTAAGAAATGATTGAATCATAAGAAGGAGGGAATGGAGTGTCAAATAAATGAAAGAGAATTAGGGGTTAAAAGAAAATATATAATAAAGAAAATGTTTTCTCTCCTCCGCATTGTTTGAAAGCTTCAGTGAATATTAAAATCAGGGGTGAACAAGGGGGATTTTCAAAATATCCCCCCTAAAGTCGAAAGCTAGAAGGCCCCCCTAAAGTCGAAAGCTAGAAGGCCCCCCCCTAAAGTCGAAAGCTAGAAGGCCCCCCTCGAGAAATTTTAATGCCGCGCGTTGTTTTGGAGCCGATTTTTACCATATTTAGCACTAAAAATGAACTAAAAACTACCCCCTTTAAATTTTGAAATTTTTGGAAATTTACCCCCCCCCCCCCCATAAAATCGAAGACGTTGTGCACCACTGATTAAAATCATTATTGAATTGCATTCAAAGAATTTACTAAGAAGTACTTCAAATTGAATGCCAAAATAAACATGCATATTTTGCCTTTTTAGAACATTTTATCATTTAATGAACTTGATCATATTCTGAATATCTGCATTAGGAATAATTTAATTGAAAATTTTAAACAACAAAACATCTGTTTAATAGTGATTATACCCGTTGGCTATTCCTTTGCCAATAGGAATGCTATCGACAGACAATATATTGAATATTGATTCCAAACAAATGAAAATTTCTATTACAAAGACTTTCAATATTTCTGATGCTCTCAAAATATTCTATGAACTAATAAGTGTAGGTCAGTCCAGTATAGCCTACAATCCATTGAAACATAAAACTCGAATTTGAAAAATTGAAAAAAATAAAGAAAAGCTGACGAATCGATCCAATGATTGACTTTTAACTGAAATAATACTATAGACAAGAGTATAAAGAAAAGAGAAAATCACATTTGAATTCCTATTGTATGTGCCGGATGACGATAATAAGGGAAGCCTTAATAAACAACTTTGCAGCGGACGCACAGGTATTATGTTGTCAACCATTTGACTAATAGAGATATTTTAGACATAATATTAGGTCTATTCAATAGAGTACTCAGAATTCAGTGCAATTTTCTGTAAACAATTTGTTTGGAGTACCGAATGGTCAGACACTTAGCCCTCAAATAACTTATTATTGAATTTCATTGGAATTCAATGAGAAATAAGTTTTTTCAGCGAAAGTTATTTCAACGCTTCGCTGAACATTAAGTTTGTTTTTTGTCCTCTCTTTCTATAATTTAAATAGAAACTAGATCAAAAATACTCTATAGAGTATACTTACAAGACTTTCTAACTTTTAGCCAAGTCAGAAAAGTGGACTTGATATAAATTCTTTATCGAAGTTGATTTTTACAAGTAAAATCTTCAATTAATACTTGATAAAAAATTGTAAACATTTATTATAAAATATATAAAAAAAATTATGATTAACAAATCATGTTATTAATTTTAATTTGAACTTGTTTGCTTAACTTTAT
>JAQGCE010000344.1:0-13231 GCA_034699185.1 Eupelops torulosus
TTGGCTAATCATTAATGGCTTAAAAAAGAAATTTTCATTTATATAATAATAATAAGATTTTAATGTTTTAAATACAAACTCAAAACAAAAATTGTATTTCAAATAGTTTTTTGTGTGATTACATATAATTGACATTTTATTGAGTATTAATTAATAAATTCTTCAATTTTATTGTTATTTCTATTAATAATTGATTGCTAGTTATTATTATTATTAAATTAGAAGAATCTTTGGGCCAAAAACAAACTTTTTTTTGAAATATTATTATTGAATTGTATTAACACATAGTTTGCCTTAGAATTTGTCAGAAATAAAAATAAATTTTAATATATTATAAGTTTATTAATGCTATGGTTTTATGCAAAATATTTTAGGCAACAAATGTCTGAACGCTTTTCGAGTTTCGGTTAAATCTTTAAAAACTCATCGCTTGAAATGTAAACTAAACTAAACATTAATTTATTGGAAAATAAATGAAATTTTGGTTAAAATTTTGACTCTTTATATAATTTTTAATTAATTATTTCAAAGGGTATTTTAAATCTATTCAGAAAAACTATATTTTTAGCTCAGAACCATTTATCAAAAGGTTTTTAAAGTAAAATATTCTTTTCATAAATAAAATGATCGGATTTTCTAAAGAAATATAAGAAGAGATATAAAATAAAACAAAATCTTATTTGAAATCTAATAAAATTCAATATAGATTTGAAAAAAGAATAAAAGAGATCAAATTGGACAAGAATATTTTTATTTATATTGGATTAGGTATTTCAAAATCAAATATCGCTTTGGGATATGAATAGTCTGTCCAATACTTTTGTTAAAACAGTAGTATAAATATTGGATCAGTTTCTTGGAAACTTCAGAATCGTTTTTCTCATTAAAGTTAATCCCTTTTTCTACCCAAGGATATTCTGGACTAAGCTCGAGGTCATTGAGCCTTGGATTTTATCATCAATACATGAGTCACAGATGGCATCAATAGATGGCGTTCGGGTCGCTATCATTTGATTTTAAGACACGTTTGGATAAAATTTCGTCATTCAATACAAAACAAAAACAAATTGATTTAATTGGGATTCACTGCCATTCATATCAATAATTATGTTCACCAATCAGTTGACTGCAATTGTGATGAGTGCGGGAAAGGGTTCCCGAATATGCGAACTGACCTCTAATACACCCAAATGTCTGATTCCTGTGGCCAACAAACCAATTATTTATTATCCATTGGAAGCACTAATTAGAGCCAATTTTAATGGTCTGAATATAACATAAATGTATTGACATTTTATTTTAATCTTCTCTTTGTTTTGTTGTTATCAGAGGTAATAATAATCGTTTCCGACAACGAAGAAGAGGTTATAAATAAAGCCTTAATTGAATTGAAACTCGAAATACGTTTTGAATTGGTTTCGATACCATTTAATCGGGACTTTGGAACCGCTGACAGTCTTCGTCTAATTAAAGATAAAGTGAAGGTATATATCGGTTAAGTTTTATTGTATTTTTAAGAACTTGTAATCATTTCCAAAGAATGATCTTTTGGTCATCAGTTGTGATACAATCACAGACTTTCCACTAAAGCGTCTGATTGATAGCTATCGTATCCATTGTCCAACTCTTTTGGCTCTAATTTCTTCGATTCCTTATAATGAGAATACAATTCCCGGCAGAAAAGGTCGCGAAAAGCCAGGTATGTGTTGATACTGCTCTTCATATGTCATTCATATAAATATTTGTAAACTTCAGAGAAAGATCTGATTGGAATCGATGCCAAAAATGGCGATCGACTCGTGTTTCTCAGCTCTGAAGTTGATTTCGATGAAAGCGTTCCCTTCAGTGTTTCGATGCTTAAAAAGTAAACAATTCCTCAAAATATTTAATAATTAAAAGAATTTTATCGAATAGATGTCCGAACTTTCGGATCCAAAACAATCTCTTAGACTCTCATATCTATATCTTAAAGAAATGGACCCTTAAATACATTGAAGAGAATAAGTAAACCATTTATTTAAGTCTTAATTTGAATTATTTGTTAATTAAATGTTTATTTTTAAGCAAAATATCTTCACTTAAGGGGGAGTTATTGCCATCACTTGTAAGAAAACAGTTTCGAAAGCAAACTAAGGCTGTAGTAAATAAGACTTCAGCCCATCACTCCTCCATTATTTCGATGTCAGCCATCCCTCGCAAACATGTCTTTGATTTTATTGAAATGAGTGAAATAGAGTTGGGTCTTCTTAAACTCGAACCTAATTTCGAAGAATCGAATATCGAATCAATGAAATATCAAATGGAAAACAGTTATCCCGAAAGTAAAATCAAATGTTTTGCATATCGTTTAGAGGAAGGGTATTGTGTTCGGGCCAACACTCTGTCCGGTTATTGTGAGGCCAATCGTATTCTTTTGCGACAAAATTCTTCGGATAAAAAGCCGCCCAAAAGAGAGAACTCTTCGGCCAAATCACAGGTCGACGGAATCATTGGAAACGTTAAGTCTATTGGAGAGAAGTGTTCGATAAAGCGGTCCATAATTGGCAACAACTGTACCATTGGTGACAAAGTAAAACTCATGAATACAATAGTGATGGACAATGTTGTTATCGAAGAGGGATCTAGTATCCAGGGAAGTATTGTCTGCAATAACGTACACATCGGAAGTAACGTCGAAATCAAAGATTGTATTATCGCGTCCTCACAGAACGTACACTCTTTAGGTCTGTGCCTCAACTCATTTATTAAATCAAATTTTAGTTTTATTTGAATTTTAGGCAAATTTACGAACGAAGTGTTTATGGATATCCAACAAATGATGGAATTATAAGTAAACAACATTTACTATTAATTTAACGAAATTTTTATAATAAATAAATAAATAAATGTATTTTTTGGCAAATTTTTAATTAATTTTTATATATTTTGTGAATATTCTTAAATTGAAAAGGATTTGGTTCGAGTCAAATAATTAAATTTATTGTCCGTTTTGTTTAATTTCCACTTCATTTTGTTTGTCATCCGTTGTATTGATTTTCACGGTTTGTTCCGACTTATTATCTGTCGATTGAGTCACTTCCATATCTATGGCCACTCTTTCGTTGTTTGGCTTTTCTTCACTTTTTTGACGAACGGATGTCTTTTGGTTTTGTCCTTCAGATCTATTACTTTTAAGGACAATAGTCTTTGTTTCTTCGGTTTCGGTCAATAACTTGACTTTTATTTGTTGGTTGTGTTGACTCCATTTCTTGTATTTGCTGTAAAGACTAATAATGGATGCAATCAAACAAAATGTGAAAAGAATGGCAAAGAAAACGGTCGGAACTATCAAAAGGATTCGAAGCACGTCATGAATCAAACCATTCGATAATAAGAAGTCAATTATTGCCAAATAAAGAATATAATATAAGAAAGAAAAACCAATAGTGAAGCCAAAAATTTGTGCCATAATCTCATCGTCGGTCTTAAGGTATGTCCAAAAGCCGAGGGGAACGCTTCGGATGTGAAGACCTGTATAGAGTCCTTTGCAAAGAGCGCAGTGATTGCTTCCGTTCTGTTCTATATGACTGGCAACACATGAAAAGTGGACCCATTGAAGAGCTCCCTCACACTTACAGACTTTAATCAGTCCCTCATCATTAGATTGGGAACAGAAACGACAAAACGTAACTTCTAAATCTTCCAGTGGTATGGTTTCAAACTCTTTGTCATTTATCTTTATTTCACTCATTTTCGATAATTTTAGACTAAATTTAGTGAATGACTATAATTTTGAATTAATTTTAAACAATTTAAACGATTTAATGAATGTTTCGCGTTCTCCAAGCTATTATTTAATTATTGTGTTTGTATTCAATTAAAAGTTATAGTTGATAGGTCCTTTTTAAACACTGAATTATGTTAAATATGTTTGCAATCAATTATTATTATTTGGTGAAAGAGATGCTCTAAATTTCATAACAAATATTTGGCTCAAAACCAAAGTCTATTTCATATGAATTGTTCTAAAATTTTAGTTCAAATATTTTCTCCACTTATTTATTGACTAATAAATTAGACAAAACTTGTTTTAGTTATTCAACACTAAAATAGATCTAATTATTTGGAATTTTGGAAAAAAATTCTTCATTCAATTAAAAGTCAATAAATGGAACTGAATGCTAAATTTGTGCTTGCTTTTTTATTTACTATATCAAAGAACATTTTTTTGTAAGAAAAGTTAATTTTCGAAATGGATTCCCAGTTCAATGACTGGCAGATGAGTTACCATTAATGGGTTGAATGACTAGAAAATGACCAAAACATATACAGATTATGGCTTATATATTGTCATCATTTGATTAGTTCCGACAAATTATCGGAAATATCTATAATCGGTTACTCATGCGATCCACACATTATTCACAAACAACTCATTAATCAGTGTTTCATATGATTGTTGTATTCAATAAGACATTTAACATTACATCGATGTCTGAAGTGATTGAAAATACCATTAAAATAAGTTAACAATAGATTGATTGTCTTTTGATATAAAAGTTAATATTAGCATGACACTATATAACCAATATACAGCCACTTGCAATCTCATCGCGAATACATAATTTGAATTCAAAACTAGTCGACTGAGACGTTTCGGAAATAAATTTTAATAAAAAATAATATCTAAATATAATCTCTTGTTTTCTTATAACAAGTTTTTTTTGTCACTTTCTCTCAAAATTACGAATCGATTTATTCAGAAAATGTTTTCCCAAATATTTTTTTTTATGAAAACTGTTCTCATATATAATGACATTGTTTTGAATTTCAAATTCCTTTTCAAATAGTGTTTTGCGTCGAAAACGCTTTTAACGAAAAGAGTAATTTAAACTCTAATATGTATTTTTAAGTATTAGATATCAAAAATCCATTATAAATTATAAACAAGATAAGTTATGTCTGAAATTCAGACTAAATTATAGGAAATTTTCAAAATTAACACAAAAACAAATATTTGCTGAATAAAGAGCTACAGATGTTGTTGAATAAGTGATAATAAAGTGCTAATTAGTGGGCTTGCACATTTTTTGAGCGGCTTTTCCGGTTAAGGAATTATGAATATTGAACATCACTATTACCACAAAGAACTGGTTCTAATGACTCGACAATACAACAAAATTAATTGATTTATTTGACTCACTTCTACATTAAGTCAATAAAAGTAGTTATAAATTAGTTACGAATTATATATATATATATTGTTTTATGTGTCACTAAAAACATTTAGTTTTTATTATTACAAAAACAGAAGTCATTTGTTTTATAAATTAATCGCATTTCTAATCTTAAAACAGTTTTAATGAAAACAAATATTTTTTTTCAGATCAAAGAAAACACAAACAAAAAAAGTGAATGCAATCAATAAAAACAGAGATTAATTGAAGACAATCTTAAATAGAATTAGAACAGACAGATATGTGCCTGATCACAATTGGATATAAATAATAGGGTCAAACAATAAATTTATAATCAAATTAATGTATTCAATGATTTCTTTTGATTAATATATCGTTTGATTAATTGTTTTTCAAAAGTTTCAAACATAGAAAACAGGAAACAAATCGATGAAAAAATAAATAAAGGATTTCTTATTCAAATCAAGGACTGTCCCATAGTTTTTACGTTTAATAAAACCAGGGTTAGTAATAAATAAGACTTTGACTTCAATTAAGTGTACAACAATTGTGAGCTCAGAATCAGTCGGTTTCGACTCAAATAATATTAAATAAATTGTATTTAATATTTTCGCAAAAGTTGTTAACAGAATAATGATCTCATATTTCAAAGAATCTTTTATATGAAGAATAAATTGAATTTTTTGGGCGTATTTTCAATTAAAAATCTAAACTATTATTGCATAAATCTGATAGGTACCATTATCTACCATTAATTTATAGTTTTGAATAAATCCTGGTAAATGTTTGTGTTTGTATTCAAATAATAATAAATTAATAATTTTGTAAACATATTCACAATTAGAGTCTGAGTTCATTCAAACTCATATTCATTATACAAATGGTTAAAAGTTTTGACAAAATGATGGCATATATTATGTTTACAAAAGTTTTTTTCCAAACAGTTTATGAATTCAAACAATAAATTTTATTAATAGACAGAACAGGAATTCCTAAGACAAGCATAAAAGATGTGTTGCGGTCAACACCCAAATAATGAACTCAACATTTGAGCAAAATTTTGAGTAAACAAAGAATTTGTATTATATTCTCTTAAAATAATTTAATTTTAAAGCGAAAACAGCCGACAATATATCCGGCCACTGCCTCGATTACTGACTTCAGCCAACATTTGAAACAAATGCATTGGTTGGCTTCGGGGCGATTGACATTGGGTGCGACCGCATTGTCTCCATTCTGTTGAACAGCAGGAATCTCTTCACCCAATCCTTCCATTAATTTGTAAAATTCCACCTTTTCTGAGATCCAATTGAGGGTTAGACCAAATTCTCCGTTATTTTTACGCTCTTTTGAATCCAATTCACGAATATTGGTTTCAATTTGATGACAAACCTCTTCCAAGTCTACAATTGTTTGCTTCAATTCATTCATTTTTGCTTTTCTTTTGTCGATTTCTTGCAATAAATCCTTTTTTAAAGAATTGGAGCGAATGTTAAGATTTCTTCGAAGTTTTGTTTCTTCGTTTTCGATAACAAATACATCGAAATCATTTTCAAATCGCAAATTATTTACGTAAAGAATCGCTTTAAATACTTGTCGACACTCCGGACAGTAGTTATGTTCTTCTGCCCAACGGGTCAGGCATTTGAAACAGAAATGGTGTCGACACCAATCAGTGAGACAGCGACGGCTGACTGTACCAAAACATATGGAACACTTGCGATCCTTTTCGAAAGCGACAACAAGTTGTGTCCTATTCTTAGCCATGAATTTGTATTTTTTCAATACTTTGTTTTGAATTCAAACTGTTTTTAACTTATATTTAATGGGAAATCAATTCAATCAATGATTTGTGAAATTCTTGCAATTCGTTTGTTCTGTTATTTTAAATGATTTTTGAGAAGTTTGACATTTATTTCATAGTTGAAGTCGCGCTCATTTGTTAAAATGAATTGATCCATTACATTCAATTGTTCATTTAATTTATTTTTGTAGTTTACTTCAATGATTTTACATTTTCTCATTTACTTTGTTTTTAAAATGAAATTATTTAATAAATTTTAATTTAAAATTCATATTCTGAAGAATATTCTGTACTTTGAGTTCAAAAGTTTATAACAAAGGAATGGCTTCAAAGTACAAATAAAAGTGTGTCTCAAAAGTGTGTTTCAATTCAATTGAAAAATACATATAAACGGAAAAAAAGAAAATTTATACAATTATGACATTTAGAACCGGAATTTAAGACTGACATCAAAATAGATCTAAAAATTGTCATAACAGTGAATACACCCACATATTTGTCTTTATTTGATCCTTTAATATAATTTAATTAAAATGTGAGTCAACGGCCCAACCATTGTCTCTGTTCTCATCACTTGAAGCAAGAATTCTATTAATTACATCACTGAATGGTTTATTAAACTTTTCAATTAGTTTTAAAGGTTTTTTTGTGGGCAAAAAATAAATATTTTTTTGATAAAATTTTGCTAAATATAGTGAATCTGCTGATGTAAGCCGATACTGTCAATAATTAGCTTGGATATTGAGAGTTAGATAGCGTCCAGCTCATTTTAGAACAGGTTTGGGCTCACTATTATAGTGTATTTATATTGGCGTTCATTGAATTCAAGGTGAGATACATAGGCTGTTGGTTATAGCAGTGAAGTCAAGTGACCCAAATTTACATTAATATTCACTGCACAGTCAACTTTATGTGCGTTCAGGGGCTGTGCTATTGGTGTGCTGTGCGATAGAGAGGCTCATAGCAAACACATTGGTGTAGACGAGTGAACAGAACAGACACTACTCTCTGATAAGAGGGACAGAGAGAGCAGACTCTCTAATCATATCATAAAAATAATTGTTTTCAAAAAAGTGGTTAATAATCGTCTGTTTATTTTGTTTTACGTTTAAATCCAAGACATTAAACAACGCATTATTTCAATTGAAATTTGGATAAAACTAATGAATAAATTGATTGTCAATTAGTTATTATCTGATGATTACATGTGTTGATAGTCAATGCCATTGTATTTGGTCGACACCCAAACCCAAGACCAGAGCTATACCTGAGCTCTACCTTAAAGTCGAGTGAACTCTGATTGTTATGATTATAATAACAAAACTCATTATTTATTTATATTAATGTTTTTTGTTTTCATTAAATATTCAAATCAATTATCAAAAGTATTGTATTATTTTTGGTGAAGAATATTAATCGACAAAAAACGGGTCGAAACTGAAGTTGTTATTCATCTCTTTTATTGTCTTATTTTCCGATTGGTTGAGACAATAGCTGATGACTCACCGATAATGTGATCACCCATTGGATCAATATTTAAGAAGAGTTTGCGTTTGAATAGATAAACACCGACTCCTAACTGACAGACAGTTCATTGACTCTCATCTGATCGCTGAAGACAACAGTGAGGAGAGAAAGAGATAATAAAGCCTTTTGTTATCTTATCTCAAATAATAATAAAATATTGGATCAAATAATTTAATAATAATAATAAACCGAAACATTTATTTATTTATCTGCCAATTGACTAATTCTGAAGATCAGCTGTTCTTAAAAATAAGACAATTAGACAATCGATTTGTTTGTTTAATAAATTGTTATTTTGATTGATTACACGATTATTGTCGACACAATTATGCCTAACATTAGGGGAAGATTTAATGAACTGATTGGTAGACAATTGAGTCAATTCTCAAATTGTAATAACAATTCAAAACGTAATTCCCTTTTGGATCCAAAGGACATCAAAACAAGTAATGGTTCCTTCATAAACAAATACCTTAATGGGTGAGTCTTAAGTCTTGTTTCTCATCTGATCCGTTGTCAGATATGCTCGAAATTGCATTCTTATACTCGAATTAATTGATTGTGGTTTGAATTGAATGCAATTTATGTTAAGGTCTAAAATCAATTCAAATGTCTATTGACTTGAAGTGAAAATGAAACCCATTTCGAAGTTTTATTCACTGATAATAACAATGAAGTCATTAAATGAAAAGTAAAAGAAAAGTCTTTGAGTTTTAAATTCAAAGTAAAATACATTTAAAAAGCGTACGAATAACTTGTTTTCTCATTTTTATGCGTCAGTCAGTCATCACTTGAAAATTCTTAGTATTATCTTTGAATGGTTTGCCATTCCGTTCACCGATCAAAACATAAAAATTGAATTAAAATTCAAGTCTTGTAAAGAAAAAACATTTTTGATTTTTCATCAAATGGTTTCTCCGACCGATAACACCAAACGATTTCCATATTTTTATTTAGTTTTGGATTTGATTTCAAATTTCCTATAGATTTCAAATAAATTCAAATAAATTCAAATAAGGTCTTAAACTAAATCCAAAAAATCTATTGCATATGAGTTTTGCCATAAAATTAATTTTGAGTTCATTTCGACACTTAATTCCGTTTAAAATAAGTCTATCGCTTTTCCAAGAACATAATTATCATGATGAATGCACTTCTTTTCAAGCACTTCATCACTCAGTAATTATCTAAAAAAATAGTTAATCAGAAAAATGAATAATATTTTAATGCTTTTTGAAAGTCGACACAAATTCATAAATAAAATAATGAATTATTTCTTTGAAATTAAAAAAAAACAGAAAATAGTGTTTCAGTTATACTCTGTTTGTTATAAAACCATTGATTTGAATGTCAAGCCTTTAAAAATCTATTAAAAAAATTAATTTTCAAACAAATAATAATCTTCTGTTTGCATATCATATAATAAATTATACGAAAATTCAATTAAATCACTGAATCGTTGAATTTTATTTCAATTTAAATGTTTTATTAAAAATGTATTGAATTTAATGTCATTTATTTCGGTTAATAGAAAACTGAATAAGAATCATCCGGATATTCTTAGCGGCAAAACTTGTTATGATTTGCCCGTTAAAGAGATCAATAAGCTATCGAACAAAGTAGTGTCAGCTTCTACCGGACCGGGTGAAGGCTTAGCTCAGGTTAATCGCCGCACCAAACCTTTCGATTTGGCCGACGCTGACGTCGACTTCATTGACGAGGATTACAATGAGTCCAATAACAGTCTACCGTTCCTTAAGAACGAAAACATTAGCGAAATAATCAGTAAAAGCAAAGAAAATAACGACAAAAACAAAAACAACAATAATATTGAGAGAAGTGATGAGAATTGGGAACAAAACCAATCGATAATTAGTTCAGAGAACGAAAAATTACATAAAAGCGCAACACTTGCTTTGGGCGAAGAAATCGCAGGCATTAGTAGTTGGGACACCGCCACAGACAATGCCTATGGGATTGCGACTACTCTTTATGAATGCCATCCCAGCACCAAAGAAAAAGCTGGTCTGTTATCCATCACATAAATGTTATATCTATTTATTTGTGTTAATCTATTTCTCAAACCGTAGTCTTTAGCCTTAATTTCGTTATTTATTGCCTTAATTTCGTATTTCATAACTATTTTGTGACCAAAACTATTATTACATAAAAATTAAACTTTAAATTATATTTTAATATTTTTAATGCAAATATGTCTCAAATACAGGCGAACCCATTGCAGACTCTTTCGGTATATGTGTTCGTGAAAATAGTGCAGTTCTTGCGTTAGCCGATGGCGTCAATTGGGGTGAAAAGTCTTGTTTGGCCGCTCGATGTGCTGTTCACGGATGTATCGATTACTTAAATAAAGCCCTTTATTCGGAGGGATCACGAATTGAGAATACAATGGTCTGCCTCTCACTGTCTCTCTGGACAAACATTGGAGACAATTATCAATTGTTTGTCTTAACTATTGTTTTTGTTTGTTTAGGACATTTTCGTAGCACTCCTTCGCTCTTTCAATGCGGCCCATAATCTAATTCTTCAGGAAAATGGTTTATTAACCACTCTATGCGCCGGTACTTATGTTTACTTTTTATTTATTCATTTGTCAAACAAATTGTGAACCCATTTATATAATGATTGAATGCCTGTCCTCTCAGCGGTTGTTTGTCAACTCAAAAACTCGGATCGATTTATTGTGTGCACCTGTAATGTCGGCGATTCTTTGGCCTATGTTTACAGTGAAAACTATGGCGTTCGAGAGATAACTCAGGGTTTGTCTCATTTCTATTGATTGAAAGTTGGCTTTAATTTATTGGTTGAACTGAACGTAGGCTCACACGACATATATTCGATGCGAGACATGAGGGATGCGTTGGGGGCTTTGGGACCTGTCGATGGCACTAATCCAGAGCTCAACAATTTGACGGTTGCCATGACTATTGTCGATAAAGGAGACATTGTCTTCTTGACCAGTGATGGCATTACCGATAACTTCGATCCTGTTGTTGGAAAGTTCGCGATTCCTAAGAAAGAAAAGCCATATTTATCTAAAACTAAGGGGGCGTCTAATGATAGCACAAACGAAGGTCAGTACCATTGGTGTCAATCATTAATAATTTATAACAAAGAAAAACCTGTCGAACCACTCGTCTCTCAATCAGTCAATGTTTATTCAAATTGCATTAAATGCTATAATCTATGTCTGTCTATAAGGAGTGCGCAAAAGTCGTTTGAAGCGATCCAACAGTAATCCTGATCGGGAGACAGCACACCGTCCGGCACCTATTCCTGATCTACCTATAGTTGCGGCGCATCAGAGGCATGAGCTTACTTTACTTCGAATGGAAGACTTAATTATGAATGGCGTCAATGAGAACGACAAACGTTGCAATTCTGCCAAAAGACTCTGTCAAATAATGACTGAGTTCTCTATGAAACTGACGACTGCGAAGAGAAGAATATTAGAGGACCCGGATCTGTATGATAATGAAGACAACTCATTTGGTCAATACGAACAAAGACAAAGGCGGCGTCGGGTGGGCGACAAATTGGCTATGGTGCCAGGCAAGTTAGATCACGCATCAATCGTAGCTTACAAAGTGGCTTTCTATGGCCCCTATAAAGACCAGGTGTACGACCATAACTCTAAGAGTGAGGACCGATACAATTTGCGAGCGAAAGCAACTCTCGCCCGATTTGAGTCTCAGGAGGACTGCAGTGATTTGAGTGAATCCACAATTTGATCGTTCCGTTCAATAGATAACTAAAGCGATTAGTTTTGGTGTTTCCCTCAAATTTTTAATTAAAATTCATATTTTCATCAGTGGTTTTAACGCACTCTCCCTTTGAAAGAAAATGTTTGAAAGATAACATTTATTCACGTTTTTCAGGCCTTTAATTATTATAATTTTCCATATTTTCTGAACGAAAGCACAGTTATCTGCGCCCGAAATCCTTGACATATTGGCGTTTAATTCAAATTAATTGTCAAAACGTGTATTATTTCCACATTTATTCTGCATTTAAACCCAAATAACCTTTCATTCAAATTAACTCAAAGTTATCCCAAAAGTATAATTGTATCGCTTTTCTTAAAATTAAATGACTATAATTCAAAGGCAGGCTATAATTCCATGTCTTGAGGACTCTATTACTCAATATGAGCCCTTCCTTATATATATTGAATAAGTTTTTAATCGTTTTTGATTTTTTAATTCGTTTTATTGTTTTAGAAATGTTTTAAATGTTTAAGAATTAGTTTCACACGAATTCAATTCAATTTCTCTTTACTTTATTTAACTTAAGTTTGAGTTTTTTTTGTTCAAATTTTCTGTTTTTTAGATTTAATTTATTTATTGAAAGACATTTCTCTTTCAACTCGTTTTTATTGCTTAATATCTCTCTTTCAATGAAAATCCTTCTCTTTATTTAAGATTTTATTTACTTCTTGAGATTTATATATATTTTGACCAAAAAAAGTAGATTTTGTCAGAATATTATACAAAGTCACGAAATAGTGAAGTAAACCCTTTATTATAGAAGATTCAATTGATTTCTTCGTCTGAAACTTTCTTTTACCATTGAGTTAGGGGTTAATCAAATGATTTTCATTGAATCTGAAAAATACATTCCATTTTGAAAGTGATTCATATGAATAGTTAATAGCAGGGGTGCACAAGGGGGGGGGGATAATCAAAATATCCCCCCCCGAGAGTCG
>JAQGCE010000345.1:0-13229 GCA_034699185.1 Eupelops torulosus
ATTTTCAGTGTTTAAACCCATAAAAATAGACTAAATTTAAGCGATTATACGAGTTTAGCATTAGTTTAAAGCTCAAAAGCTTCGCGCGGCGACAAAATTTTAGAGGGAGGGGTCCTTTTGACGCTCCAAAAAATAGGGGGTGGGTTCCAAAATTTTCGAAGACAGAGGGGGTTTTAAGCTGACCCTCCCCCCTTGGTGATCTCTGGTTTCATCTATTTTGTTTTGATAAAAATTATTAAAGGAATATTCAAATTAGAGATTTGAGAGGAAAATAATGAAAATCTTTATTATTCATTAATTATTTGAAGCTTAGAACAAATTTTGTGTAGATTTACATTAATTAGTGAATATTTTATTTATAATTAGAGCTAATTATTGAAATTTTCTCTAAAGTCGAGACATATTTAGAATAAGTGGAAAGTATATAAAAATTGAAAAATTCTGAGAAATCAATGGATATTTCGATTTTTATCCAAAAGAAGTTTAATATTTAATTTCGTTTATTCTGAAAATGCATTTATATATTGATATCATATAAACACTATTATTGCAAATCTATTAAATATTAAATGGATTTAATTTATTTTGATTTTGATGTATGACTTTAATATTGGTTTTGATTTCAAAGCAAGTCTTCTATTTTGCTTCGCAAACATTTTGGGTAATATATTATTGGACTCAGAATTCAAAATTGAAATTTTTCGTATGGAATCAATAGCCATAAACTGGTCTCCAATTTCTGTGTCCAAAACCAATTGAACGATAGAATCAATTTTATTATTCCACACGAAATGCTTTTTACGAATAGCAAAATAGATGAAAAAATACAATATCTTCAATTGTCCTCTCTCTCTCTCTCTCTCCCTCCCTCCCTCCCTCCCTCCCTCTCCCTGTTTGAAAGCATTTACTTTAAGAGCAATAAAAAATACAATTCAACAAAAAATAATCAAATCTTCTATAAATTTTGATATAACTTAAAGTTCTCTTATATTTTAATAAAAGTAGTATTAAATTAAAGCATTTTCATCTTGATAATTGGATCTATCACTTCTCAAGCTAATAATTAAAGTGATTAAATTTTGGATTGGACAGTTCAATTTTAATGTTTCATGATTTTGAACCACTTGAGTTTCTTCAAACTTCCATCATTTCCAGATTAAGACCACCCTCTTTGAGATTTCGCCATAAAAACTATCCTAAGACTGTCCTAAATACCAGATTTGCCACTACTGACTACTGCGATGCCTGTGACCACCAAACTTGTCGATCCCTATAAGATGAGTAAACAAATTGATTGAAGTAACATTTAATTGAAGCAACAAAATATATTTTAGAAATTTTGTGTAACTTTTTCTTTTAAGATATTTTTATCATGTTTAACCTTTGCTAGTTAATTTCTAAAGAATATTCTATTAAAAGATCCATTAATTTTTATTATGTCTTTATTCATACAATATTTTATAATTGAAATCGATTTTGAAATTTTCTTATTATATTACGTTTTAATCGATAATATGTTTAAACTTTTTTTTTGAAAGTTTTGAAATATGAAAAGATTTATTAAATTATCTAAAATTGATTATTGAATGTAATTATAGTTGTGTTACATCCAGTAAATGACATAATCATAGCAAAAGTGGTGATAATAACCAACAAATTAAGGCTTTGTTTCGTTTATTTCATTCCAATGGATTAGAAGAGGGGATCGGCTGATGATAGAGAGAAAGAGAAAGCAACAGCACGTAATTGAGCGCTACTGACTCCGTAGTACGGAGTCCGTAAACATTTAAGAAGAGCACAGTTAATGCCAAAGCCTTTAATTTTTCCGCTCGTTTTGTTGTTTCTTATTTTACGCCCAAAAGAACTAAATTATGTGACTTTTGAGAAGAAAGTGGAGAAAAATTATGTGTTGAAAGTCTTCTTCAAATTGAGTCCAAATTCGTGTCATTCAATATAATTACAATTACGACAAAAATTAATTGCCTTTTATTATAAACACATTTATTGATCTTTTATTTGACTCATTTGTTGTTCAAATCTTCCCTTAATTTTAAAGTCTTTTTATTTTAGTAATAATAGAATAAAAAAATATTATGTATTTGATTGGAAAAATGTGCTTGCTTAGAAAATAGAATGGCTTTTTGGTATCCTGATTTGTAAATGGCATTGAGAATGTATTGATTCCAAGTTTAGATTCATGAAACTAATTTTGAAATGAAAGAGCCTAGAAAAATTATCTTTAAAAATTAATCTAGCTTTAATTAAGCTTAAATTAATTCAGCATTATATTTATAAATAATCACTCTATGTTCTTGCTCATTTGAATATAAGTAGCACCTGGAATTATCATCACATTACAAAAGGGGTTTAAAAGAATTGATTAAAGTTGGAAACTGTTGTTTACACAAAGTTTTCGGAAGTAATGGCGTCACGTCTATAGAGGTATTGACCATATTTTAAAAGTTTAAATGATATTTGTGTTGAATGACTCGTTATATAAAAAAAATGTTGAGTAAAATATAAGTAAAAGAGTTATTAGAAGAGAGATATGAGAAGAGAATCGACAGCTTATTCTAAAATAAATATTTGCTAAAAAAGTACAGATTTGATGACTATTATTAGGCTTACGAGTGGACAGCACTCACACACATTGAGTGCTTATATGTATTGAATAATTGAGTCGAAGTGAAAAAGTAATAGCAATCTATTGGCAAAATTTTTTTGTTAATACAGTTTTCTAGTGATCCGTTGTGTCGTTGAAAGCATTTTGATGTCTGGGCAGAGGCTGTGTGTAAGTCTGTGCGCCTTTTATAGCATGTATTAGCCTTTTTGGTTGAGTATTTCATATGTCGATCTATGCAGTCATCTCTAAAAACTACACTGAGTTTCCATTAACCCATTACTTAATGCTTTGCAGACATAAGTATAACAACATCTCAAAAGAAACACATTTCAACTGAAAGCCAATCCAATCGTTCCAATAGTTGTGCCAATAGTTGTGCCCTATCATTGATCTGACTTTTTATACATATCAACACTTTTACGCCATTTCTTATGTTTCAAATCCTCAACATTATGGCATACTTTCCCACTCCAGCGCTAAATATTTCACAAATATTTTTAATTTCAATATTTTTGAAAAATGGCATAAAATGTGAGCCATTCTCTAATACTTCCTCCGACACGACTTTCCACTGCCAAACACTTAACTTGCACTTGAAGTATAACCTTTAGGAGACAATAACTCTGGAATATCCATTTGATTTAATATCCATATCATTCTCCTAAAAAAAGTCAGAATCAAAGCTTTTAAAAGTTTTATTCATTGAATATTCTTGCTGAAATTGTACCTGGGAGAATTAGCTTTTAGCGAACATATATAAATTGATTATATAAAGTAGTTTATGGGATACGACTTATCTATAACTTATCTTTACTTTGAATATCATTTTGCGTCAATTATTAACATAACTAAACTTTAAAAATAAGATTTCAATAAAATATTTCTGATTTCCAATAAATGGATTCCCACCCACTATTGGGTAATTCGATATGCTTGTACCACTTTCCACGCACAGGACATTACTTATTTCATTTTTAATGACTAATGGCTTAGCAAGATGAATTATTGTCTAATGCATTTCCAAATAATAGAATTAAATTTGAGAACTTTCTTAAAACTACAACAAAACAAAAGTAAGAATTGAAGTAAATTCTGTTGAAATGAATTTAATATAAAAACTCTTTACTTTATTTTTATATAAATATCTTTTACTTAAAAATATTTGAGATTTTATTTATGAAAGAAAATTGAATAATGTTTTTATGGTTTGCTATAATAGGAGTTCACTAATGGATTACAAGATATTTAGGCCGAAAACGATTGAATTTCAAATTAGTTATATTTTGATCTAAAATTGATATTTCGTTGAATTAGTTTCGCTTCAAATACATATATAATCTTATTTTCGAATCTAACATTTCATTTCTTATGCCTGCAATGATCAAGGTGAACTTTTACTATCATCGTAGGTGTATCTCAATGAGACCATATAATCTTGGTGCTTCTATTTATTAAAAGAATTTTTCTTATTAAAATTGACCAAGTTAAGCCTTGGTTACCATTTCGTATGACATTTGACTGAAAATAATTGGTAACTAATGATTGTTTTTAGACTAACCAAACAAAACAAAACTTAGTGCTTTGGATTTGATTAGTGCAACAATGTTCTTGCTAAATATATCTTGTTTCATAAAAAAATCGTTATGAGTCCACCCACGTTAAGCTGTGCTTCAGATGTGCTTTATATTGTTCAATACTATTCAGAATTAGTATAAATATATTATTTTTCTAAGATTTCTATTATTTTGTGAAAAGGCAAGAAATTTCTCAATTCTACAAATTATTCTACAATCAAACCCTATTATTATATACACAAACAATATAACAATCAAATCACCTCAAATTTGAATGTTATTAGAATAATGATGAATTATGACCAAATTGGTTCATATAAAATTGCAAATAAAAATATAAAAACTATAAAAATAACTGATTAAAACGGCTTCGACTATACTTATTGAAACCTAGACATTTGTGCAACAATACTCTATCATTTA
This sequence comes from Eupelops torulosus, assembly GCA_034699185.1. Lineage (NCBI taxonomy): Eukaryota > Metazoa > Arthropoda > Arachnida > Sarcoptiformes > Phenopelopidae > Eupelops > Eupelops torulosus. The sequence goes on from JAQGCE010000345.1 coordinate 4,621, forward strand.
TTTATGGTATTAATGCAATTTTTTGCCCTTGGAAAATACTCAAGAATCGAGACTAAGTACCTAGATTCTAGATTACATCAAGATTATTTTAATATTAAAATTTTAGTTCTATTTTAGAATACATTTGAGAGTAGAATAGCGTTAAAACCTTTAGTGAATACAAAATGCTTTTATGGAATTGAATCATTTCAACTAGATCAATTGGAGGACTGGAAATAATCTATTTAATAGATTAGAACGAAATTTACTTAAATAAACAATAAATATTCAGAGGGTTTGTTCCATAAATATTTCAATTTAAAAAGGGAAGGCCTGAATATATTTGTATAGTTTTCATATGCAGTGCTTCACAACAGACACATAAAAATATTTGATTAAATTAAAAACTTGTGTTACACTAAAGTTAAGTTTAAAATTAAATGGGATTTAAAATTTAATTTCGCCATAAATTTAATGTATTTCACACATCAATTGTTTTTAATAAGAGATCCGAACGAATAAATGGAGAGAATTGTGATCCGGAATAACGACTCAACTATTAAAAAATTGAAATCATAATAATTTGTTGCACTTGTGTTATACTAGTGCTCAATATTAGGCCTAAAATCATAAACGGAGTCAAATAATAACAACTTTATATTAAACAATATATTCCATTAAATGTAAGACTAATATGACTTTAAGTGGCGTACATTCGGAATATATTAAACAATTTTATGCATTTGTTTTTTGGCACAGAATTTATGTCTTTCTTTCAGAATAAATGGCGAAACAAAATGCGAATACTTTTGATAAAAAAATTAATTTTTTCCAATATCTCTGTTCTGAAGCCATTTCGATGATTGTTTTGCTCCCAAATTGGTTTTGTTTAAACAGAGGAAAGGATCCGTCACTTCATATTAAGAGGGCAAAGAAAGGGGGTTTATATAGTGCCGGTTGAGTTATATATCTAAAAAACTTTTATTACTTTAACTCAATAACAGCTGCAAGTATTTGATCAAAAAATGAATTGCAATGAAGGCCTGTGGACTCCAATCTCATTTGAGTGCTCTGTCTGTGCCACAGACTCACTGCTAGAATTCCATTGCTTTTGATGAAAAATCGCCCCAACAATAGTCTTACAGTGCAATTGTGGCACTCGTTTTGCTCTCAAACATCTCCTAATCTCTTTGATTTCAATTCTTAGGTCAACCCAAAGATGTGGAGAGAGAGAGAGAGAGAGAGAGAGAGAGAGAGAGAGAGAGAGAGAGAGAGAGAGAGATTTCTTTGAGGAATTTGAAGATTAGAAAAGCTTTAAACTATCTGATATGTGATGAGTTTATCCCATGTTTTCCTCTTATATAAAAAAATCTTACATTAAATCCATTTACCGATCGAGTGATACAAAGATAACTCGCAATAAAACCAATTTCACACAAATTTAATATACTTTATTCAGTGGTTTTTATTTAGAGGCCATTTCCTTAAGCACTACATTAAAAAATTAAATTTCAAAAGTTCTAAGTATCAAAAAAATAAGTTTTAAAACATTTTATTTAAATTCTTTGGTTTAATGGCTTTCATTAGTTAACAGAAAAAAAGGAAAAAATTTTGTTTACTTTGAATGAATTTTATTGAAAAAACTTATTCCGAAGTATTCAGTAATTTATGACACAATTAGACAAATGAAACAAATAATGAGTGAATTAAAAGCATTTAAAAGCATCGCTTCATTAAAAATAGTGTTCATTAAAAATATTTAACGATTTTCTGAGAGACTTAACGACTAATTATAAATTAAATTACTTTAATTCTGAAAACAAATTAATTGATATATAGTTGAGTCAAATGAAAGACAACTCTTACTATAATTAACTCTATGGCTGAGTGAAGAGCAAAATAAGAGTTAAGAGAATAATTGCCTATAATTTCTTACTTATAAAAAATTAGATGATTTATATCCAAAAAGTGGACCAAAATATAAGTTAGTTATATATATGATATATAAAAGTGGTGGTAGTATTGGTACTATAACTCGAGTTATACAATAATATAGATGGTCTGGTGTTGTATCCATTCTTCTTGAGATGTTGTGATTGTGTGTATTGTTGTGCTGAGCACAGGAGGAAATTAACTGAGTTGTGTGTTATTCAACATTCTTATATTGACTGCAATTGTATTGGAGCTGACATATTGGCCGCCGAATGCCTTTTTAATCTTTTTTCTTTGGTTCTGGTAGCGCTGGTAGTGTATGTAACTCTGGTAGCACTGGTCTAACATAAAGAGGTATCGATACAGGAAATGAAAGGCATGTTTGGATACCAGAATCTAATAATACATAATCTAATATACAGTGAATTTCATGATAGTTCAGATTTTTTTTATATAAAGTTTTAACATTATCATGTAAAATATTTTTTGGAAAATTTATCTTGGTCAATCATAATCACTGAAAATTCATTTTAACAAAACTATAATTGATATTTTCCAAATTTTATGGTATTATTAAACACAGAATTTTTGAAAACTTTTATTATTGAATTTCCAGAAATTACATTTTAGAACATGTGTTTTTCTATCAAGATTAATTTCATTCAATTTTATCAAACCATGATTGAGTTATTTCAAGTAGAATTTTCACATTTTCACTATATTTTGTGAAATTTCTCCAAGATTATTTAGTTTTAAAAAATTTCCAGAAATTAGTTTTTACATTTTCGATGTTCATTGAGATTATGAATTTTTTTTGAAAATATCCCTTGTTGTTTTTGTTTAAATTGAACATTTGTATTTAAATATTTAACAAGATAAAATTTTTCAAAAATATTTTGCAGGATTATAGTTATAAATCATAATACATTTTTGGTTAAAATTTAAGTTCAAAATTCGAAGATTAACCTTGTTATATCTTCAAAAAATACTCTGAACTATATTTTGAAATCCACTGTATGTCTCATAATCTATAGCACAGAATAACTGCCACACAATTCAAACACATTCAACAATATATCTAAATATAGATTAATGTTATTAAATCATTTTTTTCGATTATTCAATTAATAACCTAAAGTATCTAGATAAAAAAAATTATTTGGAAAATTAATCTGATTTGTTGATTAAAATTTTATTCATTTTTAGAGAAGTGGGAAATACAGTAATTTAATTCAATTTCGTAAAACATTTAAGATTAGAGAAGAAAATGAATTTTGAAAATTAAATTTTGTCGACAAAACAGTTTCATTAATCATGTTTTTAATTTTGAAAAATCTCTATTCGAGTGATTAATCTTTAATTAAATAAAAAAAATTATTTATTTTTTAATAAACATTTACATTAAGCAACAAAAACAAAAAAAATGAAAAAAAAGACTAAACTTTGAACTTTTTCAAAAAGTCTGGAGAAAAAAGTATTTCAATGATTGAAAATCTCATCTAATAATCTGTCCATTGATTTGATCCGAGAAAGTAATCGAAAAAATGTCTTCTGTTTTCGATATAATTACAAGAATTGAAGGAAAGTAAGAAATAATATCTTTTTTATGAGTCATGTATTTCTGAGTGCAAACAACTCAATGATAAAGTGAGGAATGATTTTAATTCGTTCGGATTCACGCCTTTTCCAATTTCATGTCTCAATCCAATGGTAAGTCTGGCCAATAGATGCGTCGGTGGACAACACCATTGAGCACAGTATTACTTTATTTCTCTTTCCAAACGATTGAAACGTTTTTTCTGTTCCTAAAAACATATAATTCACGACAAATGACTAGTTTTGAAAATTGAACCCAAAGTGAGACTAATATAAAGCGATTCGTTTCTTAATTTGAGGCCAAAACTAAATGTCAGTACAATTGTTGGGCAAAAGGGATAAAAAGTGGAGCATATCTTATTTTGAAGCTAATGACAGAGCAGTTGTCTTCCTCTGGAGGATCACAATCATGTGTTGTCTCAAAAGAAGCGAAAAGCGATAGAAAATAATTATCGAAAGTTTTCTTTGATTTCAGAGCAAATATAGGCCTTAATTATAAGTTTGTTTCACTGGAAATGAAAAACTTAATCATTTGGAAGAGTCATTCCGTTGACTCCAAATACAAACATCGAGCAAAAAAATAGTTAACGTTAATTTGATATTGACTTTGGCTTTCATCAAAAATTTAATATAAAAGCCAAGAAAAATGAGTTTCAATCAGAAATAGTTATAACAACTCTTATATGTGTTGTTATGATATTTGGAGATCAAAAGCAATAATAATTTTGTTTTCTTTTTTTTCATTAATTGTTTTGATCGCAATCTCAGGTCTAAAAAAATTTCAGTTAATATCTGTTTCATTAAATTTTTCTTTTATTTGATTTCCACATATTTTTCGCTAATATTTGGTTCGTTTTGATCACAAGTTTGACGAAAAATCAGATAAATTGAAAATATCCGCAATTCTTGGAATTCTTATCCTTATAGGGGGTCAGTCGGATACTTAAATGTAATTAAATAGTGAATAACTCACTCTTCTGTAATCTAATATCATTTTATCGTAATTTGTAATCAAAGCCTACACTTAAACTCCAATAAAAGAATAAATAATAAAATTAATTATACATTAGTTATAATGGTTTCAAACCATTCGTTTCAGTAAACAGTCGTTAGTTTCCCGTATCTGAAGATTTCTAAATGATAAAAGAGCATGGTCAAAGCAATTAATTATTCTCAATTTACTGGATTTGTTAAGTATTTGCTTTGCTTTAGTATCAAAAGAGTTGATTCACTATATTCTTGAATAAAAAAACTAATTTAAACATTAATTAATTGAATTCACAATTTTCTAATTAAAATTGATCTTGTTATAGAAGAATTTAGAATTAATCCTCCTCAGTTAAGCCAAAGTTATCTTGTTTTTAAGATCATAAAAGAAATAAAACTTATAATAAGTGAGAATTTGTGATTCGTTTGACATTTGATAGAAAATTGATAGCAAGAGGAAAACAAAATTCAATTTTCTAAAAAAGTAATCAAAACCATCGAAATTATTGTCGTTTCGGACAAATTGATAAAAAATAATAGATTGGATTGAATTAGAAAACAGCACAAATTGAACGCAATTCACAGCATTTGCAGCCCCGGAATAACTCGCTAGTACGGTAAGCGAACAGATGCGCAAGGTATATTCCATTAAATACAGAAAATGATTCTAATTTCAATATTAATCTAACAAAAATAGAATTTATCCTTGTTCAACTTTCAAGTGAATATCATTTTTTAGTTGCTTTGTCTTTAATTATTTTCTATTCAATTGAACCTTCTCAAATTTCTACAAAACTTCAAATGTTAACTCAAATACTAGATTGGCACCATATTTATTGGGAAGGACCACCTTGCACATTCCATGAGTTTTCTGAATTAGGACAAACACATATCGAGACATAATATGATGGGAAACGAGAGAGAAAACTCTGCATCAATTCAAAGGAACGGCTTATTCCCGGGAGGTATCGCAAACTAACTGCAACCAACTCTCCCCTAACAATAAACTGAAACAATTTTCATGAAGCCGTCGGCAAATATAATATCCGAAACAACTATTTTATAGAAAATAGTTATTCATAGAAAACTGCAAACAGTTTTAGCATTCATTCATTCAATTGATTTTAGGTTTCAACTGATTTTTCGCATTTAAATTATATACAAAACATTATAAAAACCAAAATTAAATTTCATTTCCAAACTCAATGTCAGCGTCTAATGAAAATATTCAGTATTCCCTTTAGTAACTGTGGTCTCTCTCCCTATCCTTTTTTTCCACTCGTTTTGATTCCAATTAATGTATTTCTTTCTGAGTTGTCATTTATTTTTTGCATTTTATATACGACTGACAGACGAGTTATCAGTTTTTAATTATTTTCTTTCAAACATTTCTATTATCGCATAATTAAAATGAAAATTCTATTTAAAAGTCTCGTTATTTTCTGTGCCATCGCTTCGAGAATATGATCCACAAAGTCGTGAATCTATCAAAATGTTAATTACTTTTTCTCTGCATCACTACTATTATTGCTGTATTCACTTAATTGCAAAAATGTCGGACTATTTTCAATATATATATGTATTAAATGGGGAAAAAATAATTTATCCTAATTTAGAAAAACCTTATTTATCTAATGAAAGATTATTATTGAATTAATTTTGGGTTTCAATTAATTTTTGCTTCATTTTAGTCTTCACTCTTCAATCAAATGGGATAATAAAAGTTTAATTCATTATTTTAGTTATATTTTCAATGTATTAAAAGTGTGATTAAATACATTATTTCTAAAATTTAATAGAAAACATCAATTTAAAAGTCTTTAAAACATTTTTACCCAGAATTAAATGCCTTTATTTCAGCAATGGGTCAACTAATTAAATGCTTAAAGGAGTTTTACTGTCTTAAATTAGAATGGTGGTGATCCCAACCTTTCCACATCATTGATATTTGAAATTAAGTATTTTTGAAAATTAAGTCATTTATATAATTAAGATATTTTTAAAATTATTTTAATAAATGTATCGATCAATTCCAAGCTTTTCAAAAATAATTGAACTGATTGTGAGAAAAGTTGTAAATCTTTCCCAACTATTTCCCAAATAAAGTCATTAAAATTGATTTTGAAAAATAAAATTGTATTCCAAACGAGTAATACATTTGAATTAATTTATTTATAATTAAAGCGTTTATTAATTATTTATAAAATCATTATATAATTGAATGAATACCGGAATCAAATAGAAAACTGAAGTTCACTATAAAGTGATTTATAGAGCATTTTGTAGAAACGGATGAATTTACGCAACACTTGACTATTGGCTTCTAATGAATATCATTTTCCGCCAGATTTCTGCCATTGATTTTCAATTCATGAAAGGATCGAATCGTCAGTTTTGATGCCATTCTCAACACGACGTCGGAAACAAAAGAGTCGGAATATGTGTCGTTGTTATCATTAGGACCGCACGCGTCAGCCTAAAAGCTCACCACCAAAAGGAAGACTAGGAAGTTGATTGAATTTTGATTTAAACCTGGAAGTACAGGAACTGGAATTCAACATTTTCTGGTTCCTTTTGTTTTTGTTTTTCTGTTTAAATGGATATAAAATACTTTGAATAATACGGAAAAATGTCGTTCAAAACAATCTATAAAACATTTATTCATTCAAATAGAGTATTACATAAACACCGGATTCCCAGCATTTCTGACTCTCGATTAAATTCATTGTTCAAATATAAAGACACTTTTAAATATTGAATTGATAAATTACCTATTCAACTCGTTTTAATTGAGATAACCAAGGTACCACATCAAAAAGAGTTTCATTAAAAAAGAAAATATCAAGTAAAGTTTGTTTTACAAGATAACTGATAAGACTTGAATAAAAATTGCAGCTATTAAAGTCTGATCCGATCTGAAGGCTGGGAACAAATTTATGTTGAATTGAGTCTTATTTTTTTCATTTATGATTTCTTTGGGGAATAATTAATAATTAGGAAACACTACGAAACTGTTTTATGGGAATTGTTTGAGTGAATAGTATTTGTAATGAAAAATATAATAATTTGTTTTGGTTTCAAACAACGACTAATTGGACAAAACAGTAACTCAATTAAAACAGTTGCCAAAAGTTTATTACATTTTCGGGTTGCCATAAATTGGGCGTCACTTCAGAGCCTAATAATAAGGCGATTGTAATAATAGAGTTAGTATTCGGTCGCAAAACTATAACTATGGCTATAATTCGTAATTTCTTTAGTTAGAGGAATATTGTGTTTATTCTGTGCATTGAGTGTATGTCACATAAAAGAGAGAGACATAAAAATCGATGAAAATTTTAATCAAAGTGTTTGTGCGACTCTATTAAACTGAATGCTAAACCTCTTAATTAAATAACTCCGGCCTCACATCTAATAGAATGGAGAATACAATAGAAAATTGGTCTTAAGATTTAAACAATATCTCTGGAGTACTGCCAACTAATTAAGACAACGGTAGAGCACAGAATTGGCATCACTGGCATCACTGCTGGCACTGGTATTAGTGCTCTACTACAATCAAATAGACCACAATAAAAGTAATTGAGAGATGAAATAGAAAGAAAATTTCACTAAATGTTACAGTTATACAGTTATAGCACAGTTATACTAACAAAACAATTAGGACTCAGTCGAGAGATGTGCTCATTTGGAAACGGAAGACCATTCGCTTCATTATAACGTATGAATTAAAGTAGGCGTTTGGCCCATACTATTGACACAAAAGCAAAGGTAGAGAAACCCTAATTAAGTCTGGCCTGGAATCCAAGTAAAGCCTAACGAGAAAGTGGTTTCCGCTGTTCGCAGAGCGTGACCTTATGATTACATCAATTTAGCGCTCAAACAGTCCTAACTGTGCTCTATTTGTGCCAGTCTTCCCAGACCAGAGTCTTAAGACTCAATTCACTCTTCATTTAGAAACCAATATATACTATGGCTGTGACTATGAGTCTGGCTCTGACTCGTTAGTCAACAGTTTTATCTTTTGAACAGATCTCACTTTTTATTTATTTTTTACTCTACTCTAGTAATAAGTCAGTTAAAGGATCTTTCATTTCTCTCTCTCTCTCTCTCTC
>JAQGCE010000346.1:0-13211 GCA_034699185.1 Eupelops torulosus
TTTTCATATTCTTGTTTACTTCAATTGATGAGCGTTGGCTTTACAGGCATTTTATGGTTGTTTACTATTAAAGGCAACACAACCAGAGAAAGGCAACCTTTGTCTCACTATATATTCGCTTCTTATATATCTATACGCATATATTCTCCCCATTTCCTCAATTATTTGGATAAAGGGGACGGCAATTGGCGGAGGGGTTACACTCATAAGGACACTCTATCTGCCACCACCCGCTTCATCATTCCATTGCACAGAATGTATATATTCTTATATATCTATAAATTTGTATGAATGCCGTGAGGAGCGAGTGGCGAGTTATCACCCCTTGGAAGGGGTTCTCAATGGAATGGACGAATCCAGTGGTCACTTTATGCCGACTTCAGGGTCAAGGCAGCAAATATTCGCCATCATTTGCCAAAAAGTGATTCCAAATGAAGATTAGAAGTGAATATTGCTTTAGGGCGTAGGCCGGCGCTCACCACAAACTTTTGCATTGATTTTTAAACAAAATAACCATCGTTTCAAATATCTCTTCCAAAGCGCTATTTATTTCCTAAAATTAAAGTTTTGACAAAACCTTAAATATTTCACATAATTGAGAAGAAATGAGAAAACACTCGAATTTTTCTTCTTTGCTCTCAACTGAACCTCAAAACTAAATACTTCTTTGAATGTAAATCATTTATAGTCTTATACATTCCTAATGCGATTCCTGTCTAAACCCTTTTCTTTCCTTTCATTTCAGAGAAGATTAATTGATTTCTCGACTAAACTAATAATAATTACATTTTAATTATATTTGAGTTCTGAGAATTCAACAAAAGTAATGACAACGATTCCAACCAATTGTTTTAATCAATATATCATCGATTATTCGTCACTCCTATCTGTCCATCTATTCTAATGAGATTACCTTGATTCTAATTTAAACATTTTACCAATTGTTTAGTTATCCTTCCTTTTCAATGATTTAAAGAAAGAAAGAAAGAAAGGAAAAAAAGAAACCAGATAAAAAGCCATATAAAAGGTCTATTAATCTTAATTTATATTCAATTATTGAAAATTTCTATTTTAAATCATAAGATTAAATAAAAAAAAACTTTTAGAGTATTTTTGTTTGAGTTGTTTGGCATTAATAATAAAAATTCATTTATTCTTATTATTGAGAACTTTTTGATTTAAATATTTGCCAAAACTGTCAAAATTGGTTTATTTTGGCTCACAATCGGTTTGAGGCTAAACGCATAGATTAAATTAGCTTGATGTCTTATTCTGGTTTGATGAATCACTAATGACCAATCTTACTTATTAAAGAATCATGATTTTGATTAAAAATTAAAAAATTAAAGTTTAATAAACAAATGTATATTTTTCTAAATTCAATCAAAGTTGACAGTTTGAGTTATTTAATTTGAACTTGATAAAAATTCAGATCATTTGAGCTATAAATCAGAAAATAATCAATAAAATATAAATGAGTAAAAATATAAACTTATATTTCTTGTGAAGTTTGATTAAAATTTTGAGCCCCTGTACCCCTGTGATGCCCCCAATCAGAGCCTAATTTCTTGGCATCTCTCGTATTGAAAGACTGAAAATTGATTTATATTTAGTAAGCATTAAAAGTGGGAAAATAGTCGACAAAATGGAAGTGAAGTGAAGACCAACAGAAGAGTCAGTCAGAGATGTTTTGAGTGAAAACATTTATTTGAAAAAAGACAGTAAATAATAAAAAGGCGAAAACCAAAAGCCTGGGGAAAGTATAGCAGAAGTTTAGTTCAAACTGAACAACGATTTATCAAATGGTACCACAAAGTCTCAAATCAAATGTAAATATAGCAGAATTGCTTCTTATTTGCCGGGAAATATATTTGAAATTCAATTAGGATAATTTATATTTGAATGGATGAAATGAAAATCAAGTTCAGAGTTCACTCATGTCTGCATTGATCATACATCAAATCGGAGTATGTGATCGATTAGAGCCTACTTTCTGTACACTATTATCCAATTATTAGTATTCAATGCCAAACATTGGTTGAAAACACGATTTTTATATAAAAATTCATTTCATTTCATTAATTCTATGTTTTTGTTGAAAATAATTGAGTCTCTGTTGTCCTCTAGTCTTACAAAATACTTATTCAGTCTTTATTTGCATACTTTTAATAATAATAGTATTAACTGATTATTTGCCTATTTAGTGATGAGCACCGGTAATGCTCTTGCATGATTGCTTTGTACAATTAGCAATTATTGTTGTAATTCTTCTTTAGTTGTCTCTCGACTCGTGTCAAAACGCCAATGCACTCGACATACACTTATCAGAGCAATTAAAATTAGCTGCCATTTCACGCTCTCACGACTTCGTCTTTTTTCAATTTCATAACATATTTGAGACAAAAAATCATATAATTATCGATCAAAATATATACCTCTTTATTCATTTATTGAACATAAAAAAAATATTCAAAAGTTTATTGTTCTCGAGTTTATCTCAAAGCCATGTAATAGTCATTAGATATTATTGTCATAACTCTGTCTCTAAAGATGACAAACCAAATGACACTTAACTTAATGCTAATCAATATTAAAATTCATTTAAGTGTATAATTGTTCTTTATTCAAATTAAACAAATTATTGGATAACTTGTTAAGAATGTCAAGGTGAATCTAAAGACAGAGTTAATTGTCTTGAATTAAATGAATGGAAAGTTGTGATGAATGCAAACATTGATATCTTAGAAGTTAATAGAAGTTTGGACCAGAAGTTCAAAGAGTAATAAATTGGCGTCAAATCCGATAAATTCTTTGTTTGAAGAAAACAATTGTATATTAAATTTAAATATTAGTATTTGTGTCAATAAAATCTGTAATGAATTTCTGAGAAATAATTCAATTAAATGAAATGGATGATTTTCACTTCACCAGAAAATACCGGCTCATAAATGGCTTAGAAGTTGAGCTCACATTTATATTCTGTATTTATTTTTCATTAATAGTAGAGAGAAAGCAAATGTTTGAAAGACTTTAATTGGAATAAATATTTTCACAATAAATATTCAAATAAATAACTCCTAAATTTATCTGAGATTTAACCCAATTCTGAGCTCATTTTGAGCCCATTTGACTGCAATTGGAGTTTTGGGGAAACATTTATTTTTGTAATACCTTTTGTTCATTTATTTAGTCTAAGAAATGGCCATTTAGTCTACTGTTACAGCAGTGAAGGTTGTGCCACAAAAGCATATTATGTCTGAAAAGGAGTGCACAACTGCTCTCGCTCTTAGCACTCACCCCTCATTCAGCACAGAATTATTTTGGGCCAAATTTTCTGAGTTGTAGAACAAAACAAATTAATCTTTAAATATATTCGTGTAAATGATTGAATCGATTTGCAGGTGTATTGTATCAAACTTTATGATTGATATCCCGACCAAACGTCACTTCTTCTGCGTTCTTTGCATTCATCAAACATTAAACGCAAACAAAGTTTTCTTTGGGCTCAGGTCTCAATTCATTGAATTTATGCACTTTTTAGTCAAACTGTGATACCATTCACATCACTCTTAGTATTAATGGGTTTATCGGTCACACAATTATAACTCAATTCAACGCTACTTTGTTTACATTCAATAAATGATTGGATTTGTGTTTCGCATCAATTAAAGCCTTTAATCATATTATTGTTAGTTTTTTTACAATCGACAAAATAACCTTAAAAAAGATTGTATCCGAGAATTAAATAAATTAAAAAATTATCAAATTATATGATCTTTGAATAGAATATTTTTGCAATTAATATAATGAAAAATGAGATTTGAAAGGAGTAAAAGTAAAAGCTTTGGCTATATTTGCATAAAATGGTCAGAATTTGAGTTCAATAGTAATAATGTAAACTCAGGTTATAATGAGAATAGTTTAACAAAAAAGCAATTCAAGCAAAATAATTGTGAATACATTGACTGAAAGAGAGTCAAGAGTTGGAGAGCTTTTGGTTAAATGGCTTTTGTTATGCCTTTGAGGCAATACTCGCTTCTGAACGACACGAACCAAACTTTTTACCCGAATATTCAGAATTTTAATCGCAATCAAAAACATTAATAAACATTGATTTAAACGCATTTCATTAAAATACTTGTGATGTTTGTGATCACGGATTAAATTTAAACGAAAATTGATTATTAAAACTAAAAACTAATAAAAAACTTTATCAAAAGAGATCTAAAGGAAAGGTATAAGAAATATACGATTGTCTGTACAATTGAAGCGCTAATAAAAAATTTGATAAATTAATGATAAAAGTCGAGAACGTGATTATCATTTATTGTGATATTAGTAGAGCAGAGTTTAAGTGAAGAAATTGCTCTTAAATTAGTTATACATTTAATAATCAATGCATTTTTGAGTCTACATAAACTGATAGACCCGATGGACCTCCTGTTGGCTCTCGAATCACGACTGACTTCTCTATATTTTTTTGAAACTGATTGCCATTTATATACATTACTATACATTAAAAATTAGATAAATATTTTGCAAAAGTTATTTATTCAGTTATTATCTCTTGGAATCGAAGCACCGCCTCTTTTATATGTATAATCAATGAGAGGCTCTTCCAAATTCAGTCTCTTCTATCTGAAGAAAGAGCAAGAAGAAAAATTTTATTCGAAGATTAGTTTTCTTAAAATGTAATCAATTACATTTATTAATTTGAAATTTTACTAATTTTTCGTTGCAATAAATTACTGTAGGATTTGTTGTCATCAAAACATTTCTTTACTTTACTTTTAATGCAAAGTCTATTTCGTGAGACTTTAAACTCAATTTCAATATTCGGTTAATTATTTAGTGTTTTGACTGCTTTTCTCATAAATGAATTTACTTTTCAAAAGACTTTTAATGATTAATGTAATATATTATTGAGATTTTCCAAAACAAATGTTCTTCAGCTCTGATTTCATATTTGTTTTTGAATTAATTTATTTTCCAATTATTTTTGTGGGAATTTTTTTGAGAAATTTATCATAAGAATAATGTAAAGTAAAGTTGGTCACTTCAACTAACATCTTATTAATTTAGTCCAATCAGGAAGACGAAGAAGATTTACACGAATCTGAGTTCGATTCTGAAGAAGAAATGAGAATCAATTCAATGAATTCATTGAATTCCATTTCAGCCCTCAATTCGATAAATGCTTTGACGAGAATCAAAATGGAAGACATCAAAGATCAGAGGGACACCAGAGAAGATATATTATCCCGATTTAGACCACAAGAATCTAATGATAGAGATCGGGAAGAGATGGAACGCATATTCAAGAACTCTCAGTCCCAACAGGAACTGCTCGCAAACCTTCAAAGACAAATGGCTGCGGCCAACGCTTTAGCGGCAGGACTGCCAACTGCCGCTCACTTTGCAGGACTGGCCGCTTCAGTTGTATCTTCAAATACGGGCACACTTCCACTAAATACAGTAACCAGTTCCGCTAACCTGACTAGTATGGCACCTACTTCTACATTAATGTCAAGTTCCTCTCCATCGGGCGCTTCTGGTTCTTCGGGTCCATCATCTTCTCCAGCGATTCAAAGTATCGAAGCCGGAAAGGGATATACTTTTGAAGAACAGTTCAAACAGGTTCGTTATTTTACGTCTATTCTTATATTATATCAAAAAAAAGTTAAATAGAGATTACATTCAGTAAAAGATCTTGGTAATCATTGTTAATCAGGGGTAATGAGTGTTAATCAAAAAATTAAACCTTGAACTTAGAGCAAAAATTGCATTAAAATACAGTTCCCAGACTTTAGACAATATAAGTTATAAGAATTTCGTGCTTTAAGTGTTTAATGACTCAAAAGTATAATTAAATTAATATTTTATACGAAAATTGAGAAATTTATCAAAAAAGAAGAGTTTAATTGCGTTTAATAGCGGGGATGAAGTGAGTAATAGACGCCTATCATTGTCTGAACAAAAGTTGTTGTTGTGTTCAACTCAACTACAAATTAGCCATACCTGAAGACCTGTTTGCCACCGCCAGCACCAGTAGTGTTGCTATAAGTGGGAGTCGATTGTTCTTCAGTGGCGTAATATTTAAGTTTAAGTTTGAGGTTAAAGTTTTTATAATATTTTCCAAATTAAATGATTGTCTGCTTTATTCCCAACACACATATATATAAGTGCCGTATATTTGAAACACTTTTTTCTTCGTTTGGTTGCATTCATTCATCTATTTTTCATTCAAATGTTTTGTCTTTTGGCTGAATATATGTTTATTTGAGAATATAATGGAATCACAATATTATTGTGAATATTATTCGCATATTTTATGCTTAATATGCGAGCAATGGTTAAAAAATGAACTTCGATTAGACTTCACTACACCTTTTGTAAATAAAACATTCTGTTATTCTCGCCAAATAAGATTAGAAAGAGGGGTGGGGTGGGCTCAGACCCAGCCAGAGAATAAGAGAATAATTTGACATTGGCACTGCACTCACTGGCATTGAAATTGAATGTGTGCTCGCATTGCATAGATTGCCATACTTTGCAAATGGATTGCATGTTAGCAAAAGGTTTTTTTAAAACTTAGTTTATTATAAACTGTCTGCGAATATGTCGGCCACCCTAAGCGAGTTTGTTTTCCAGTGATGAATGATCCCTCTCTTTCTATAATAATGCTCTCTCTCTCTCGCATCGCATCTCATCTCTAATCAAATGGTTGTCTTTCAAATGCTTTATTTGAACAAAATATAAATATACAAAAAAATTAGTGAATACTTACATCAAATACATTAGTGTTTAAGAAGAAACTCATTTCAATACAAATATAAGTTTTTTAGTATTTGCCAATCGATCTCTTCTCGAGTTGTCATTTAATTATAAAAATATCCAATTATTCAAATCTAATCATTCTTTGATTTGAAGAGAATTTATTTTTTTGCGTTTAAATATAAATATCTCAATCTGAATAAACTTGCTTTGAGTGGAGCCAAGAGCCAATTGAGTGCATTTCAACTATGAAAAGCTCTCAATTCATATTATATTATAGTCGATAGCCTTATGAATAATTTAAATTATTGATTAAATAAGACAATTGATGTCATAATCATTGAAAATTCAAGTTTTCCAAATTAGAATAGATAATAGCAAATCAGGTTATTTCCTAAACAATCTGGGAACTATTAAAGATGGCTATAATCAATTGAAAGACTGGTTTATTCATTGGAATTAAGTTTTATTAAATACAAAAAAGCAATAAATTAAGCGATTGTTTGCCTAAAAACGCCATAAGAAATATTGTTTGTTTGTATGGTTCGCCAAAAATTGAAATTCAAGTACTTTTGGAATTTATTAATAATTTATTGCATTTTTATATCTAATATTTCAATAGATTCTTGGAAATGAGTTTCTGCACAAATGGTTTAATTATTGTCTTTAATGTGAATTCAAACGACAAAACGAAGGCTTGTTTTAATAAAATAAGTCCAAATAAATTTATTCTGAATTAATGAATAATATATTTGCTGGTTATTGTCAAGGAATCATTAGATCAATTTCTAAGCAAAAATTCCCATTTACTGATTGAAATGCATTTCACAATCACATTAAAACTTGAAGGATTAGTTTAACTTAATTCAGTCATTGTCTAATTGAGAAAATATTAATATACTTGACTCGAATTCATCGCATTTAATATATCCTTATTTAATATATTTAATACTTATTTTGTTTTATTAATATTTCATTTCAATGAAAAACTTTTGGGAATTTATGATTAGAAGAGTGGGGTTTCCATCACAAGCCATAAGTCTATTTGATTAAAACAATTACTCGAAACAAATATTGAAATAAATTGACTCATTTTATTAGTAATTTTATTGAAGCCTTGGAATCAATTAACAGATTAATTGAGGAATTTTTCGTTAGATATGATATCATTTGAAATTTTGTTCAATTAAAACACCAATTAAAACATTAATTAATGATCTTAATAGATGACGTATAACAGGGTATTTTTCCTCTTTTAATTCATAGAGTTTGGGATATTTTCTTGAGAAGCAGTATAAGTAAAATATGTTGCGATGAATGAATAGGATGTTTGAATGGGTTAAGTAATCATCGCATACATCACTGAGTTGTGAGCATTAGTGCCAATACTCACACTGTTTACTGTTTGTTGAATACAACGCCTCTGAGCTCTAAAGCCATGAACTTTAAATTTATTTAGTATTCATTAACCTTTTTTGTGTTTGTATCAAGATTATTTTCAAAGTGTTAAACAATTTATCATATAATCATAATAATGGCTTTTCTATGGCAATAACTTTTTGAATGAGCCGGGATTATGGAGTAGGCCACAAAAGACAGAAGGAATGGCATAAATGTTTGACTACTGGTATATGTTTGTCAAGTTTTCTCAGTTTCTTTCTTTTTTAAATCACATCTAATCGTAGAGACATTTAATCTATTTTTGGTTTATCGCCACTAAAACTGCGTTTGCATTCATCAGACTCTCTATCATTCATATAAGGAAATAGTGATGCATATGTTGGGCAAATGTGTGCACTTACACCACCCAATTGTGCTGTTCTTGTATATGCAGTATTAGTGCCAGTTGTGTATAGCGTGCACTTGTGTTATATTTGTGACGCGTGCCTTCTATTATGCAGGTCTCCCCTCATCCCGATATCCCTCTCATCGAATTCCGTTAGAGTCAGTCGTCTGACTTCTCTCAGTCTCACTGAGTCTGAGTCCGTCTCATTGGGATTGAGTCTGAATGAGTCTGAGTCAGTCTAAGTCCAGATGCAAAATAGATTATATAAATACTTATCTAACAATAAATACAATGGTTTTGAGCATAACTTTTATTCGACACTTATTTTATCTTCACTTTAAGACATAATTGAAATATATTATCAAAATTTGAAACAAAAGTCAGAATAATTATCAGTGAAATCTCAATTAACATCTCTAATAGTTTTTTCCTATCGACACTTTCAATGATCAAATAAAAAATAGCGTTTTTCTTATCTCTGGTCGTAAATAACCCGTATTTCATAAAATGATTTTTGAATGAGTTTGTCATTTGATTTACAGCCTTTCCATATATTATTATATATCTATTTTTACTATAATTAAAGGAAATATTGGTATAATTATTGCAAAATATGGTAACTTTTATTTGAGTTATGAAACGGTCACGATTTGAAAAACAGTATATCCCTGAGTCAGGCCTTTGACAAACAGAAGTCACTGCATGAGATCTGAAGTCACATCCAAGAAAAGGCCATTCCTTTATTTAATGCTAATCTAACGCATAAGAAATGTTAAGCTTTGAGTTCAAATGAAAAATGAGATAACTGTTAGGCACTGGAAGTAACTGTACTTCTTTAGTCTAGATTTATTTAGTGTTAGTTAGTGTCAAGCTCATTTGTTAAACAAAACCTTTTTAAAGAATTGAATAATAATTGAATTCATTTATGAAATGCAATTAAAATCTACGAAAAATAGTTAAATAAATTGTTTGTTAATTATGTCTTTATTGGAAATCCAAATATTATCGAATATATTAATATTTGATCGCAAGAGTTGACAATTATTTGAGTTCAATGAATGAAATATCAATTTATTTAATGAATTTTGAAATATTAAAACACTTTTTTGTTCTCTAATTATGACTAAAGAAATAATAATAATTATAAAAAACTAATAACAAAAAGCTATCTATTGATTAGACTTTTCACAAATTGATTTTCTCAACAAATAATTATAGCAATGATTTCCTTTGCGATCGTTTAATATTATGAAGTCATGTCTGAGCGATATCTTAATATTTTCGTTCACTTACCGCTGAATAACAGCGATTAAAAAACTGATAAAATACTGATAAGAAAATCATAAAATGTTTTTTCACTTTGAAAGTAGTAATCAAAAAAGTATCAAAAATGTCCCCGAAACCATTCAACACAATATCTAAAACACAATCTCTTTTCTATTTTACGCCAATTCATCAAAACTTTAAAATCAGTTTTCGATAATTATTTCTTTTTTATTACTTTTCTTCAAATTACGAAATCAAATTCGTTAGGAGTGGCTCTCATCTGCACAACCTTGCAAGATAAAGAGCTATTAAAATCACTTCAAATGACAAATTTTCAAAGTAACTTTATATCATAGCAATGATCAAGCTGAAATACTTGATTTTTAATCCCCAAACAAATTAAATTAAAATATTATGCAATTATTTCCAATGAATCCAATTCTTCAATAAATAAAAAGCTGTTTATTCTGTTGAGTAATTCGTGAGCCAAGTATTTCGTTTGAATTAAACTTCAATTGTTTTATGACATCAATAGATTGCAATCAATTTATTAATTCATGACTTGTTTTTTCATCAAAATTTCAATTCTATTAATCAAAAGATCTCAAACTTTTAATCAATTATATCGATTCAAATCTAAGTTTCTTAATATTTGATTAAATTAAATGATTTTAAGCCAAGTTTTCTTTTCATAGGAGTGAGTAATATTCTCAATTAGACTTAACTAGATATATTTTTTGTTTGATTCAATGGATAAAACTAAGGAAGAATAATCTAGGTTTTTGCTAATTTTCATAATTCAAGTCATTAACCCTATTCTCCTTTTGTCACTTATTCTGACCGCATCATATCAAGTGATCCGTGAATATTATGTCAATAAGTTACATGTTGAATTATTCATTCTTAATAACTTTAAATTGATAGGAAAAATATTGAAATGTTGTCATAAAATCGGTTAAATCTTCTGACAATTTATATAAATTTTCAATATTTTACGATTTAAAGTATTCTTTGCTCTAATAAATAACAACTAATTTCAAAAACTTATTAATTAATTTCTGGAATTTTTCATTCAAACAAAAGTATTGCAAAAAATTTTCAATGAATAAAATTTTCACGTTTTTCACATTAAATGCAAAATCAATTAAATTGAGAGAAAATGAATTGAATTCTTTGAAATTAAAGTTAACCGAAATATTTTAATCAGATATTTGAGAAAATAATCAATTTTCAAACTCGAATCAAATCTATATCAGACTTGTGTTAAACAAATCTAATGTAGAAAACAGTGGAAAACCATTTCGTTATTTTCCAAACGTTTTTCCAATAAATAGGTTTCGTTTGAGTCTAAGTTTGTCCGAAGTTTTATGAATCAATCCGTGAATTGAAATTTGTTTTAAAATTTATGCTCTTATTTTTGTGGCTTTATTTGTTGCATAAGGATGCCGGTGCTTATTACAAGCAGGAGTAGACGCTCGCGTGGACACCACACTTGTGTACTAATGCTCGATAGGATCATCCGCTCTGAAAACTGAGAGTTTATATGCAATGAATGTTTCGGTCTTTCATTCACTCTATGCATGAATGAAATCATTTCATACGACATGACTTCAGATAATTTTTATGAAGATATGTCTGAAGAGTCGTCTCAAGAGAGTCACGATTATCATTACAAATATTATTATGAGAACCAAGACTTAAATTGAAGGACTTTTTTGAGCAAAATGTCTGAAAACTTTTTAAAAACTTAAAATCCTTACAACAAAATGTAATTGAAGTAAACTTTAAACCTCCAAATCCTTTCTAAAATTAAAAACCTGATAGATATGTCATTTGTCTCTCAAATATTAAGACCAGAAATTACCCAAATTCTTAAGATAACAAAGACTTTAATATATTTTCAATGCATTAATTACTGCAATAAATGTGAACCAAAATAGTAACAAATGTCTCATAAAAAGAGCTCAAATCAATTGATCAGATAATGAAATTTCTTAATGTCTTGGATTTCATTTGAAAGTTATTGTTATTCAAACTCTAAAATAAAATACTTGACTCGAAGTCAACAAAATTTATTGACTTTCTTTCGAAATGCAATCGAAAGCCAATTAAATTTGCAAAAAATTCTTCGCAAAAGAGTATAAAAAAATATATTTAGTAATTAAAACTCAAACAAAGTTTTTCTTCAAAAGCATAATATACAGAAAAGGGTTGTGCGGACCGACTTTCCAATCGGAATGTATTGTCCTCCGGCTATAACTATAGATGAATCGCCTTTTCTTTAATTTTTTCACAAAATAATCGGATAAAAGTATTTGAATATAAATTTGTAGAAAATATGAATTATTCGAATTAATTTTGTCCAAAGATTCTCCAAAATTAAATCTTTGAGTTATTCTTTAAGAAGGAATGGTTGGAAGGAATGGTTCGGTTGAATAAATCTTTTCTGAAAAAATCAGATTAATTTAAAATTTCAAAGTCAGATGTATTTTGATATAAATCTTCTGAATTAAAGAGAATTTATTTTGAAATTTTCGGTCTTAAGTTTCTTTTCGGTACTGAAAGCCAAGGATTTATATTTTGGGCTAAAATTTATTAGAATTTTGGCGAACCATTAAATCTAAGAGTGATTTGAAATTCTATATATTTAATGAAAGTTTCAAATGAGATGAGAACAAAAGTAAGCCATTGATTCAGAGCCAATAACTACCTGCCAGAGTAGTTGCCAGTGCATTGCCAATAGTACAGTGTTGCCGATGTGTCACTTCCATAATGTACTGCTGTGTGAACTGGTCTCCAGATGCCGGCCAACTGTGCGCTCGTTCTTTCTTTGAGCGAAACACAGATTACATTTAAGTCGATTCCTAGAAAAAGGACCTCAACTTCATTCTCGATTAGCCATAATTTTTGTTTCTTGCGCTCAATGAATACTCAATGAAATTTTGGAGCCCTTCCACCAAATAATAATCCAAAAACCAAATTATAACAAAACAACTCAACGGATAATTACAGTCATAACAGAGAACTGAGAATTCGTTTGAAATGAGTTAAAATCACGTAAAAACTTAAACAAACTTCTGTTCAATTGATTCGATAAAATCCAAATTACTTTTCGAGTTTTCGAAGAATTTTCTCTCCACTTAAAGAAAGAAATCAATATTTTCTGAATAAATTTATAAAATTTTGTCTTTAAAATAGTATCCGAACTCCACCTAAACTTAACTCAGATTAATGTCATCCAAAAAGTCTTCAGAATTGAAGAGCGGATCAGTCGCTTTAACTTACATACAAATCATTAGTATTTCGTTATAAGATTGGCATATCATCTCTCTCTCTCTCTCTCTCCCTCTCTCTCTCTCTCTCCCTCTCTCTCTCTCCCTCTCTC